>VSMD01013213.1:0-43047 GCA_008750895.1 Mirza zaza | reverse complement strand
AAAAGACAGAAAGATTATAAATCGACAAAGTAATGAACTATCTCAAGGAACTGGAGAAGGAAAAGCAAATTAATTCTTAACCTAGCAGAAGAAAAGAAATAACTAAGATCAGAGTAAAACTAAATGAAATCCAGAACAAACTATACAGAGGAGTAATAAAACCAAGAGTTGGTTTTATGAAAAGATAAAACAAAATTGACATCCCTCTTGCTACATTGACAAGAAGTAGATGGGAAAGCACTTTAATAAGCTCAATTAGAAAGGAAAAAGGAGAGGTCACAACAGACATCATGGAAATACAAAACATCATCTTTGAATACTATAAAAATACCGATGTCCAAACACTTGAAAATGTGAAGGAAATGGACAAAATCTTAGAAATATACAACCTCCCCAGCCTCAAGCAGGAAGAAATAGAATTCCTGAACAGACTAATATCAAGCACAGAAATTGAAAAAGCAATAAAAATATCTCCCCCAAAAATGTCCCAGAATAGATGGGTTCAAACCTGAACTTTACCAAACCTACAAAGAAGAACTGATACCTATACTGCAGAAATTAGGCCACAATATTGAGAAGGATGAAATCCTCCCCAACTCATTCAATAAAGCCAATGTCACCTGGATACCAAAGCCAGGAAAGGACACAACAAAAAAAGAATACTAAACACCAATATCCCTATGAGTATAGATGCAAAAATTCTCAAGAAAACCTTAGGAGACCGAATTCAATGGCACATCAAAAAAAAAAAAAAATTCATCATGAACAGGTTTTATGGGCTTTATCCCAGAGATGCAAGCATGGTTCAACATACACAAATCAATAAATGTAATACACCTTATAAATAAAAGCAAGAACCAAGATCATATGATTCTCTCAATAGATACAGAAAAAGCATTTCAAAGATTCATCACACTTCTATGATAAAACCCCTTAACAAAATAAGCATAGATGTGTCATACCTCCAAAGTATTAAAGCCATATATGATAAATCCACAGCCAATATCATACAGAATGGGTTAAAATTGAAAGCATTCCTGCTTATTACTGGAACGAGAGAAGGTTGTCCACTATTCCCACTTCTATTCAACATAGTGATGGAAGTCCTTACCAGAGCAATCAGACAAGAGCAGGGAATCAAGGTTGTCTAAGTGGGGATAGAGGAGGTCAAACTGTCACTCTTTGCTGACTATATGATATTATATCTATAAAATCCCAAGGATTCAATGAAGAGACTCAAGGAATTGATAAATGAATTCAGTACAGTCTCAGGATACAAAATCAATGCTCACAAATCAGTGGCATTCATATACGCCAATAATAATCAAGCCAAAAATCAAATCAAAGATGCAACACCTTTTACAATAGCATCAAATAAAATTAAATATGTAGGAATATATTTATCTAAGGAGTTGAGAGACCTATATAGGGAGAACTATGAAAACCTTTGAAAAGAAACTGTGGAGGATGTAAACAGATGGAAAACCTTACCATGTTCATGGATTGGCAGAATCGATACTGTTAAAATGTCCACAGCAAACAGTGAAAGTTTGATCTCTTCTGCCCCTATTTGGATACCTTTAATTCCACTTTCCTGTCTCATTGCTCTAGCCAGGACTTCCAGCACTATGTTGAATAGAAGTGGAGATAGTGGGCAGCCTTGTCTGGTTCCAGTTCTAAGTGGGAATGCTTTCCATTTTTCCACATTCAGTATGATGTTGGCTTTGGGTCTCTCATATTTGGCTTGTATCATTTTTAGATATGTTCCTTCTATGCCTATTTTATTAAGTGTTCATATCATGAAGGGGTGTTGAATTTTGTGAAAAGCTTTTTCTGCATCTATTGAAAGAATCATGTGGTCTTTGTTTTTACTTCTGTTTATGTGGTGAATTGCATTTATAGAATTACGTATGTTGAACCATCCCTGCATCCCTGGGATGAAGCCCACTTGGTCGTGATTGATTATTTTTTTGATAAGCGTCTGGATTTGGTTAGCTAGAATTTTGTTGAAAATTTTTGCATGTATATTCATTAGGGATATTGGTCTGTAGTTTTCTTTTTTTGATGCATCCTTTCCAGGTTTTGGTATTATATTTAGAAAACCCTGAAGATTAACCAAGAAACTACTGGAACTGATAAATGAATTTAGTAAAGTCTCAGGATACAAAATCAATACACAGAAATCAGAGGCATTCATATATGCCAACAACAATCAAATTGAGAACCAAATCAAAGACTCGATTCCCTTCACAATAGCAACAAAGAAATTAAAGTACCTAGGAATATACTTGACCAAGGAGGTTAAAAATCTTCACAGGGAGAACTATGAAACACTGAAGAAGGAAATAGCAGAGGATGTAAACAGATGGAAATCCATACCATGCTTGTGGGTCGGCAGACTCAACATCATTGAAATGACTACACTACCCAAACTGGTCTACAGATTCAATACAATACCTATTAAAATCCCATCAGCATTCTTCACAGATATAGAAAAAATAATTTTATGCTTCATATGGAATCAGAGAAGACCCCGAATATCAAAAGCAATCCTAGGCAACAAAAACAAAATGGGAGGTATCAATATGCCAGATATCAAACTATACTACAAAGCTGCAGTAATTAAAACAATCTGGTATTTGCACAAAAATAGGAATATTGGAGTATTGTCAAAAATGGCGGACTAGGGATTACCTCCTTGCTCTTTGCTCTTGGAGTGGGAGGTGAAGAAGGCAGCCTGAATCACTCGAGTGGGTAGTTCTCCTACAGGATCAGCTTCACGGAACTGCAGGGAAGCTTCGAGGGGCATCAGCACCGGGAAAAGGAAGAAAGTGACTCAGTGGATTTACTGTGAAGTTCCGAGAATCCGAGTGGTACTGCGGGGATTGGAGTGTAAGCTGGCCACGCTTAGAGGCCAGCCAAATTGCTGTGCGCTCCTTCCTACAGAAGAACAACTTCTCCCTCACTGACCTCCACGCCCACGCAAGCAGAGAAGTGCCTGAAGACAGCGTGAAGTGGTACCACAGATGGGCGGGCAGGTTGGAGAGGCGGCAGGAGCAGAAAGTAATTTGAAATCTCCAGGGCACCGTGTAAGGTCGCCATTGCTGGGAGAACTATAAACACTAGAGGCTTACGCCTCGCTTGTGAAGGGATAGAAAAGTGAGACAGATTGCTCATTTGACTGAGTTGCCGGGTGGACTCAGGTGGCGGCCCAAGTGCTGAAAGGGAGGGAGTGGAAGAGGGGAGTGAGAGCCATCCTCCGGGACCCTCCTGGGATCTCCAGAGACCCAAGCTCCGCCCCTGCGGGATGCGTTGATAGTTCTTGTCCCGCAGCGGAACTTGCCGGCGGGTCCCAGCCTCCGCAGATCCTCTGCAGGGATTTCCAGCGGCTTGGTCTGTGGGTACGCGCCGATAGTTTTTGCCCCTCCATGGAAATTGTCCGGGGTTTCCAGCCCCCTGAGCCCAGGGGACAGAAGGTGGGGCGAGAGCCATCCTCCGGGGACCCTCCTCAGGGGTCTCCAGCGACCCACGCCCCACCGTCACGAGGACATACAGATAGTTTTCACCCCTCCCAGGAACTTGTCCACGGTCCCCAGCCACCTGAGCTCTGCCGGTGAAGGGAGAGAAGGCAGAGTGAGAGCCAACCTCTGCAGTCGCTCCCCAGAGTTCCTCAGCAACCCAAGCCCAGCCTCTGCGGGGACGCTCTGAGAGCTTTCGCCCCTTGGTGAAACTTGTCCGCTGTTCCCAGCCCCTTGAACTCTACTGGTGAAGGGACAGAAGGTGGGGTGAGAGCCATCCTCTGCGGACCCTCCACTGGGATCTCCAATGTCACACGCCCCACTGACACGGGGACTTACAGATAGTTTTTGCCCCTCCGCGGAACTTGTCCGTGGTTCCCAGCCGCTTGAGCTCTGCCGGTAAAGGGACAGAAGGTGTAGTGAGAGCCATCCTGTGCAGACCCTCCCCAGGGGCCTCCAGCAGCCCAAGCCCCACTGCTGCAGGGACGCACCAATAGTTTTCAATCCTCAGCGGAACTTGTCTGCGGACCCCAGCCACTTGAGCTCTGCCGGTGAAGGGACAGACCCGGGGGCGAGAGCCATGCTCTGCGGTCCCTCCCCAGGGATCTCCAGCAGTCCAAACCATGCCGCCAGGGACGGAGACGTGTGGATAATTTTCACCCCTCGGCGAAACTTGCCCACGTACCCTAGCCACTTGAGCTCTGCCAGTGAAGGGGCAGAAGGAAGGGAAGAGAGCCATCCTCAGTGGACCCTTACCAAGGGTCTCCAGTGGCCCAAGAACTGCCACTGGGGAGCAGACAATTTTCACCCCTCAGTGGAACCAGTCTACAGACTACAGCTGCTTGAACTCTGCCGGGGAAGGGGCATAAGTGAGGGCTAGAGCCATCCTCCGTGGATCTTCCCCAGGGGTCTGCAGTGGCTAAAGCTCCACTGGTGACACACGGAAAAGGGATAGTCGTCACCTATCAGTGGAGATCCTCAGTGGTCCCTGGAAGCTCAAGCACTGCTGATCTTAGCTCATAATCCATTCCATGCATCTCCGATCCTCAATAAAGCATCCAGATGAGAAAGAACCAGAGTAAGTTTACAGGAAGCATGAATGACTAGAGAGAAAAGTCACCTTCAAAGCAAAATATTAATTTTCCATCGTCTGACACCAACTTACATGACTTGAGTAAACTGACAGAGGAAGATTTCCGAATATGGATTGCTACAAAACTGATTGGAATTGGAGAGAAAATAGAATCACAACATAGAGAAACCACAAGAACAATACAAGAAATGAATGAAAGATTCTCCAAAGAAATTGAGACTATCAAGAAAAACCAAACAAATTCTGGCAATGAAGGAAACAATCAACGATCTTTATAATTCAGTGGAAAGCCTAAAGAACAGGATGGATCATACAGAAGAAAGAATCTCAGAACTTGAAAAATGCCTATGCTCTAAACAAATCAGAGGAAGAAAGGGAACACAGAAACAAGAAACAAGACCAAAGTTTACAGGAAATGTGGGATTATGTTAAAAAAACAAATATCAAACTGATTGGGATTCCGGAAGGGGAAGAGGAACATTCACAAGGGCTGGAAAACTTGTTTCACGGAATAGTGGAGGAAAATATGCCAGACCTAGCCAGAAATCTTGACACCCAAATTCAAGAAGCACACAGAACTCCAGGGAGACTCAATGTGAAAAGGCAATCACCTCACCACGTGGTTATTAGGCTGACCAAAGTAAACGTGAAAGAAACAACTCTCCGAGCAGTGAGACAAAAGCAGCAAATGACCTATAAAGGTAAGCCTATCATACTAACAGTAGACTTCTCATCTGAAACCTTACAAGCGAGGAAGGATTGGGTACCTATCCTTAATCTTCTAAAACAGAACGAAGCCCAACCTAGAATACTTTATCTGGCAAAATTAAGTTTCATCTATGAGGGAGAAATAAAGTCCTTCTCAGACAAACAATCACTGAAGGAATTTGCAAAGACCAGACCATCCCTACAGGAACTTCTTAGACCTGCATTTCTAACCGAGCAGGGCAGTAGACACTCCTCAAAGTGAAATCGTCAAAGAATTAAAGTTTAGAGCTCGAACTAAAGGATGGCCCAAGGAGTAAGACAAAGCAACAAGACTCCACCCAACAGTATGAATGGTAATCTTCCTCCAATTTCAATCCTCTCAATAAATGTAAATGGCTTAAATTGCCCTCTGAAGAGACATACACTGACAGAGAGGATAAAATTGCACCAACCTAGCATCTGTTGTCTACAGGAAACACATGTAATCCACAAAGATGCCCGCCAGCTGAAGGTCAAGGGATGGAAAACTATCATCCAGTAAAACAGAAGTCAAAAGAAAGCTGGAGTATCTATACTATTTGCAGATAATATAAGCTTCAAAATAGCAAAAGTAAAAAAGGATAAAGATGGCCATTATATAATGGTGAAAGGGAAGATCAAATAAGAATATTTAACAATTCTTAATATCTACGCACCCAATACAGGAGCAACCAATTACTTAAAGCAAACCTTGTCTAATATAAACACCTTGTTACATAACACTACCATAGTAGCAGGGGACTTCAACACCCCATTGAATAATCTGGATAGATCCTGCAAACAGAAAATAAGCAAAGATATAATGGACCTGAATAAAGCCCTTGATCAAAAAGGTCTGACAGATCTCTATAGAGCATCCCACCCAAAAAAACTTGAATTTACATTCTTTTCAGCAGCCCACGGATCCTACTCCAAAATTGATCACATCCTAGGCCACAAATCAGATCTCAAAATATTCAAGAAAATAGAAATTTTACTATGTATCTTCTCTGACCATAACGGTATAAAACCACAGTTCAATTCCTATAGAAACACTCAACCCCTCACAAAATCATGGAAACTAAAAAATCTATTATTGAAAAATTACTAGGTAAAGGAAGAAATTCAGAGGGAAATCGAGAATTTCTTCGAACAAAATGATAACGGCGAGACCTCTTACCAAAACCTGTAGGATACAGCAAAGAGGAAAACTAATAGCAATTAACGCTCACATCCAAAAAACAGAAAGCTTAGATACTGACAATCTAATGAATAAACTCAAGGAATTGGAAAAGAAGAGCAAACAATTTCCAATCCTAACAGAAGAAAAGAAATAACAAAGATCAAAGCAGAACTGAATGAAATGGAGAACAAAAGAACTATACTAAAAATCAACAAAACCAAAAGCTGGTTTTTTGAAAAGATAAACAAAATCGATGGCCCTCTTGCTAGCTTGACAAGGACCCAAAAGGAAAGGACTTTAATAAACTCAATAAGAAATGAAAAAGAAGAGATCACAACAGATACCAAAGTAATACAAAACATTATTTTTGACTATTATAAAAAACTATATGCCCAAAAACTACAGAACGAAGATGAAATGGATAAATTCTTGGACTCATACAACCTCCCTAAGATCATGCAGGAGGCAACAGAATTCCTAAACAGACCAATCTCAAGCTCAGAAATTGAAACAGTAATTAAAAACCTGCACAAACAGAAAAGTCCTGTGCCAGATGGATACACTTCAGAGTTCTACCAAACATACAAAAATGAACTCATACCTATACTACAGAAACTATTCCACACCATTGAAAAGGATGGTATCCTTCCTAACTCATTCTACGAAGCCAATATCACCTTGATACCAAAGCCAGGAAAGGACACAACAAAAAAAGAAAATTACAGACCAATATCCCTCATGAATACAGATGCAAAAATCCTAAATAAAATTTTGGCGAATAGGATTCAGCAGCACATCAAAAAAATAATTCACCATGACCAGGTGGGCTTTATTCCAGAGATGCAAGGATGGTTCAACATATGCAAGTCTATAAATGCAATTCACTTCATAAATAAAATCAAGAAACATATGATTCAGTCAATAGATGCAGAAAAAGCAATTGACAAAGTCCAACACATCTTTATGATAAAAACTCTTAAGAAAATATGCATAGATGTCTCATACCTTAAAATTATTAAATACATATATGACAAACCCACTGCTAATATCATCCTAAATGGAGAAAAATTGAAATCGTTTCCCCTTCAATCCGGAACTAGACAGGGGTGCCCACTATCTCCTCTCCTATTTAACATAGTGCTTGAAGTCCTAGCGATAGCAATTAGACAGGAGAGGGGTATTAAAGGCATTCAAGTGGGTACAGATGAAATCAAATTCTCGCTCTTTGCCAATGATATGATATTATACCTAGAAAACCCCATGGACTCTTCCAAGAGACTCCTAGACATGATAACCGAATTTGGTAAAGTTTCAGGTTATAAAATCAATATACACAAATCAGAAGCATTGATATATGCCAAGAACCATCAGGCAGAAACTCAAATCAAAAACACAATACCCTTTACTATAGCCCCAAAGAAAATTAAATATCTAGGGGTATTCTTAATGAAAGATATAAAAGATTTATACAAGGAGAACTATGAAACACTAAAAAAAGAAATTGCAGAAGATTTAAACAGATGGAAAAATCTACCTTGTTCATGGATTGGTAGAATCAATATAGTTAAAATGTCAATATTACCTAAAGTGATCTACAGAATCAATGCAATCCCCATCAAAATACCATCAGCATTCTTTACAGATCTAGAAAAAATAATTCTTCACTTCATATGGAACCAGAAAAAACCTCGTATAGTCAAAGCAATCTTAAATAAAATGAACAAACTGGGAGGCATCCGTCTTCCTGACTTCAAGCTGTACTATAAAGCAATAATAGTTATATCAGCCTGGTACTGGCACAAGAACAGAAGCATAGATATCTGGAATAGATCTGAGATACCAGAGATGAAACCATCAGTATATGGCAATCTAATCTTTGATAAAGCTGACAAAAATATACACTGGGGAAAAGAATCTCTCTTCAATAAATGGTGATGGGAAAACTGGTTAGCTACATGCAGAAGAGCAAATCAGGATCCCTACCTCTCACCTCTCACAAAAATTCACTCAAGATGGATAACAGACTTAAACCTAAGACATGAAATCTTAAGAATCCTAGAAGAAGATGTTGGGAAAACCCTATCAGACATTGGCCTAGGGAAAGAATTTTTGAGGAAGACCCCGAAGGCAATCACCACAGCATCAAAAATAAACAAATGGGATCTGATCAAATTAAAAATTTCTGCACAGCCAAGGAAACCATCAGTAGAGCAAATAGACAACCCACAGAGCGGGAGAATATATTTGCTCTCTACACCTCTGATAAAGGCCTAATAACAAGAATCTATCTAGAACTTAAAAAAATTAACAAGAAAAAATCAAACAATCCCATCAAGAAATGGGCGATGGAAATGAAAAGAAACTTCTCCAAAGAAGACAGAATAATGGCATGTAAACATATAAAGAAATGCTCAACTTCTCTAATTATTAGAGAAATGCAAATCAAAACCACAATGAGATACCACCTAACCCCAGTAAGAATGGCCTATATCAAGAAATCCCAAAACAACAAATGCTGGCAAGGATGCGGAGAGACAGAAACACTCTTACACTGCTGGTGGGACTGAAAATTAGTGCAACCTTTGTGGAAAAGAATTTGGAGATACCCCAAACAGCTAGAAATAAAAATACCATTTGACCCTGCAATAGCATTGTTAGGCATCTACCCAAAAGAGCATAAGACATTCTATTATAAAGACATCTGCACCCGAATGTTTATAGCAGCACAATTCACTATGGAAACAACACAAGTGCCCATCAATTCATGAGTGGATGATTAAAATGTGGTATATTCTCACAGTGGAATATTACTCAATCCTAAGAAATGACAGCGAGCGAGCACCATTTATACTATCCTGCTTTAAGCTTAAGCCCATTATCCAAAGTGAGGCGACACAAGACATGGAAAATGGGCTCCACATCTACTCGCCATTAAATTGGTACTGACTGATTTAAACTTAGGTTTTCAAAAGGTGGCAATGCTCACCAGAGATTCGATGTGTGTGTGGGGGGAGCCAACCTTAGGGATGGGATGAGCATTTTGGAGGGGGAGGGCATAACTCTAACCCTTCTTGGGGAGAGGCAAAGATATACAATGTAACCACAATGCTAAAATCAAAAACAAAAACAAAACAACTTTTTAACAGGTTGTGGGCAGGCAGGAGTGGGGAGGAGGAAAGGGGTGTATGCTTCCATAGCGTGTGTGATGCACACCACCAGGGGATTGGATATATCGGGGGGAGGGAAGGGGCAGGGGCAATATTTGTAACCCTAACAATATTTGTACCTCCATAATATGATGAAATAAAAGAAAAAAATAGGAATATTGACTAGTGGAACAGATCTGAGAATCCTGATATAAAACCATCCTCATATAGCCATCTAATCTTTGACAAAGCAGACAAAAACATACGCTGGGGAAATGAATACCTTTTCTATAAATGGTGCTGGGAAAACTGGATAGCCTCTTGTAGAAGGTTGAAGCAGGACGCACACCTTTCACCTCTCACAAAAATCAACTCATGCTGGATAACAGATTTAAACCTAAGGTATGAAACTATTAGAATTCTAGAGAAAAATGTTGGAAACACTCTCCTAGACATTGGCCTAGGCAAAGAGTTTATGAAGAAGTCCCCAAAGGCAATCACAGCAGCAACAAAAATAAATAAATGGGACATGATCAAACTGAAAAGCTTCTGCACAGCCAAAGAAATAGTCATGAAAGTAAACAGAAAACCTACAGAATGGGAGAAAATTGTTGCATCCTACGCATCTGATAAGGGGCTGATAACTAGAATATACTTAGAACTCATGAAAATCATCAAGAAAAAATCAAATAACCCTATTAAAAAGTGGGCAAAGGACTTGAACAGAAACGTTTCTAAAGAAGACAGAAGAATGGCCAACAAACATATGAAAAAATGCTCAACATCTCTAATCATCAGGGCAATGCAAATCAAAACCACAATGAGACATCAGTTAACTCCAGTGAGAATGGCCTACATCACAAAGTCCCCAATCAATAAATGCTGGCATGGATGCAGAGAGAGAGGAACACTCCTACACTGCTGGTGGGACTGCAAACTAGTTCAAAGTCTGTGGAAAGCAATATGGAGATACCTTAAAGCGATACAAATGGATCTACCATTTGATACAGCAATCCCATTACTGGGCATCTACCCAAAAGGCCCAATGACACTCGACTAAAAAGACACCTGCACTCGAATGTTTATAGCAGCACAATTCATAATCGCAAGGCTGTGGAAACAGCCCACGTGCCGATCAATCCACGAATGGATTAATAAAATGTGGTATATGTATACCATGGAGTACTATTCAGCTCTAAGGAACAACGGTGATATGGCACATCTTATATTTTCCTAGTTAGAGCTGGAACCCATACTACTAAGTGAAGTATCCCAAGAATGGAAAAACAAACACCACATATACTCACCAGGAAACTGGTATTAACTGAGCAACACCTAAGTGGACACATAGGAACTACAGTAATTGATTATTGGATAGGTGGGAGGGGGAGAGGGGTGGGTATATACATACATAATGAGTGAGATGTGCACCATCTGGGGGATGGTCATGCTGGAAACTCAGATTTGTGGGGGCAGGTGGGGAAAGGGCATTTTTTTAAACCTTAAAATTTATACCCCCATAATATGCCAAAATAAAAAATAATAATAATAAAAAAATAAAAAATAAAATAAAATACAATGTCCACAATACCTAAGGTGATCTACAGAATCAATGCAGTCCCTATCAAAATACCATCATCATTTTTTTCAGGTATATAAAAAATAATACTATGCTTTGTATGGAAACAAAGAAGACCTCATATAGCCAAAGCAACCTTAAGTAAAAAGAAAAAATTTGGAGGCATCAGTCTACCATACTTCAAGCTTTACTACAAGGCTATAGTAACCAAAACAGCATGTTACTGGCACAAGAACAGAGATATAGACCTTTGGAATAGGACTGAGATCCCATATATAAATCCATCCTCATATTTTAATCTAATCTTCAACAAAGCAGACAAAAATATACACAAAAATATACACAGATATAAAACCATCCTATTTTAATCTAATCTTAAACAAAGCAGACAAAAATACACACTGGGGGAAAAACTCTCTATTCAATAAGTGGTTCTGGCAAAACTTGATCTCCACAAGCAGAAGACTGAATCCAGATCCCCACCTCTCACCTCTCACAAAAATCAACCCACAATGGATAACAGACTTAAACCTAAGGCATGAAAACTTAAGAATTCTGGAATAAAATGTCGAGAAGACTCTTTCAGACATCAGCCTAGGCAAAGAGTTTATGAAGAAGACCCCCAAAGCAATCATAGCAGCAACAAAAATAAACAAGTGAGACCTGATCAAATTAAAAAGCTTCTGCACAGGGGAGAGGATCAAGATGGCGGAGGAGAAACACCTCCAGACAAAGTGTCTCTGCAGAAAAGACAGATTATAGCATAAATTAGAAAACAGAAGCAAGAAGACGAGCATACAGCGGACGAGGGCCAGAAGGAGGGGTACCTGAGACCCCGGGAGACTCCACAGGAGGAGGTTGCCGAGGAGAACTGGAAGCTGAGACCACTGGAGCAGCCCAGAGACCAGCGGGAAGGGTAGGTGGATAAGTCACCGTTCCTCTCCCCTGCATCTGGGACTGCTGGTGGGCTCCCCAGTGGGTGGAGAGACCTTCGGACACCAGCCCAGAGACAGCCACAGCCAGCTAGCGGTGAGCCTGTAGCGGATGCGGCACCAGGCTCCCAAATCCCTCGGGTAACCTCTGTGTGCACAGACCCGAGCCGCACGGCATGCGCCATATTGCCTCCTTCTCCCCTCTGACGACCCTACCGGCAGCTGCCCAAAGAGACAATATAGCCACGAGCCGGAGGCACCTCTAGGGAAAGGGACCTTCCCTTTTGGGACCCTACAGCTGACTAAGGGGAACTCAGACTGTGAGCACCCTAACCGCCAGCCCTCCCAGGTGCTGCTGGCACGGTGATCCCAGGAGAACGGGGCAGACCCTGGGGCTGAGAGACATAGACCCAGCTTGGGCTCCCTGTGGGTGAATTGGGACTGGCAGTCTTCTCCCTGGTGGAGATACAGTTTGAACTCTGCGACCCAGAGGTCAGACCTGCAGACCAGATCCCGTGCACCGAGGTCTCCCATTGCCCGGGGCACAGAAAGCATATACGTGAACAGCTTACTGAGGTGTGTGTGCATTCAGGGGCAGATCACTGTCCTAGAGGGCAACCCTCCTCCCAAAAGGAGGCCGTATGCCCAGCCCAGGTGGCGTTCCTGTGCAGGGAACCTACCCGCCGGCATCATAGTTCAGGGAGGCCTGGTGGCATGTGGTCTGGCCTGCTGGCAGAGGCCCAGGAGTAGCTGCGGAGTTGGGGAGGATGGAAAGAAGGGAGGCCCGCTCCAGAAGGCGGGTCTCAGACAGACCCACCTCCACACGCAGACTTTCTGACTGAGCGGGCCCATGCCAGCCCCACCTTGACAGCTTTCCCTGGAAGCAAAGAACAAAACTTTGACCCCTGCTAACGGCATTGGTGGTGCCTGAGGGAAGGCTTACCCAACCCAGCTCCCCCCAGACTCTCTCCTAGACCAGTCCTCACTAAGGGGGAGAAAAGGACACACCTGAAAGCCCCAGGGCCCCACCGAACACCTGAGGCACTAAAGTGCCTCCCTACAGGAACAAGAGCTGATAACAGGACACAAAAACAACAGTGTAGCCTGTTCCTCCAAGCAAGCGCCACCTATTGACAGGGAGGGCACCCTGCAAAGCCTTTTCATGGCACCTACTGACTCATTATACAGGGAGTGGTCGAATCTCACCCACAGACACCACCTACCGGCTCAGAAACTAAACAAGGCATCTGAATACCCAAACAAAAACCTAAAGAAAAGAAACAACAACTGATCGACTTGGGAAGAAATCAGCGAAGGAACTCAGGAAATATGAAGAACCAATCGGAAAACACACCCCCAAAGAGGAGCACCAGCATCCTAGAAACGGACACCAACCAAAATCAGGCAACCAAAATGACAAAAGAGGAATTTCATATGTGGATCATGAGAAAACTTACCGACCTGCAAGAACAACTCAATAACCAACACTAAGAAACCACAAAAAGCCTCCAGGACCAAGAAGAAAGGATCACTAAAGAAATAGAAACAATGAAGAAAAGTTTAACCGAACTCCTGGAAATGAAGAATCAATTCAAGGAACTACAAAACACAGTGGAAAGTCTCAAAAACAGGGTAGATCAAACAGAAGAAAGAATCTCAATGATTGAAAATAACACCCTCCAACTAAATAAAACCATCACAGAGATAGAGCAGAGAAACAAGAGAAAAGTCCTAAGCCTACAAGAGATGTGGGATTATGTGAAGAAACCTAATGTGAGGGTCATAGGGTTACCAGAAGGGGAAGATGAAAACACTCAAGGGTTGTACAAGCTATTTGAAGATATAATAGAGAAAAATATCCCAGGCCTTGCTAAAAATCTCCATATACAAGTTCATGAAATTCAGAGGACCCCTGGGAGATTCAAGGCAAACAGTAAGATGTCACGACATGAAGTCATCAGATTGACCAAAATATCAACTAAAGAGGCTCTTCTAAGAGCTGTAACACAAAAGAAGCAAGTAACATACAAGGGAAAGCCAATTCGAATAACACCAGACTTCTCTAATGAGACTTTACAAGCAAAGAGAGACTGGGGCCCCTTTCTCACTCTTCTGAAACAAAACAATGCCCAGCATAAAATCTTATTCCTTGCAAAATTAAGCAAGGAATAAGGAATAATAAATTAATATGAAGGAGAAATAAAGACATTCTCAGACAAGCAAAGTCACAGAGAATTTACCAAGACAAGACCGACCCTACGAAAAGCACTCAAAACAGTGTTATGCACGGAACACCATAAAAAAACTCACGAATATAAAAACAAACAAAACCCAAAGATGAAAGGCCAGATATTACAATTGATCAAGTAAGAAATCAAAACAACAACATCCAACCCAACTGAATGAACAGTAATCTACCTCACCTATCAGTTCTCTCAATAAATGTGAATGGCTTAAACTCTCCACTCAATAGACATAGGCTGGCTGAATGGATGAGAAAATATAGGCCAATTATATGCTGTCTTCAGGAAACATATCTAACCTGCAAGGATGCGTATAGGCTAAAAGAAAAAGGGTGGAGATCAGTATTCCAAGCAAGTGGAAGCCAAAAGAAGGCTGGTGTGGCAGTTCTAATTTCAGACGACTTAGTTTTCAAACCAATAAAAGTAGTGAAAGACAAAGAGGGTCATTATATAATGGTGCAGGGCACAGTTCAACAAGAAGAGATTACAATTTTAAATATATATGCACCCAACTTAGGTGCACCCAGATTCATAAAGCAAACCATACTGGATCTAAACAAATTGATTAATAGCAATACCATAATCACCGGAGATTTCAACACCCCACTGACAGCACCAGACAGATCCTCCAAACAGAAAATTAACAAAGAAATAATGGACTTAAACAAAACTCTAGAACAATTGGGACTGACTGACATTTACAGGACATTCTACCCCAAATCCACTGAATATACATTCTTCTCATCAGCTCACGGGACATTCTCTAAGATTGACCATATCCTAGGACACAAAGTGAACCTCAAGGAATTTAAAAAAATAGAAATCATACCATGTGTCTTCTCAGATCACAGTGGAATAAAAGTAGAAATCAACCGTAACAGAAACTCACATTTCTACACAAAAACGTGCAAATTAAACAACCTCCTACTAAATGATTACTTCATAAATGAAGAAATCAAGATGGAAATAAAAAAGTTCTATGAAGAAAATGACAATGGAGAGACAAGTTATCAAATCCTCTGGGACACAGCTAAGGCAGTTCTGAGAGGAAAGTTTATCTCCATAAATGCCTATAACCAAAAGTCAAAAAGATCACAAATAGACAATCTAATGAAACAACCCAAAGAGTTGGAAAAGGAAGAACAGACCAGCCCCAAACCCAGCAGAAGGAGTGAAATCAACAAGATCAAATCAGAACTAAACGAAATCGAAAACAGGGAAGCTATTCAGGAGATTAATAAATCAAAAAGTTGGTTCTTTGAAAAAATAAACAAAATAGACACGCCATTGGCTAAGCTAACAAAAAGCAGAAAAGAGAAATCTCTAATAAGCTCCATCAGGAACAAAAAAGGAGATATCACAACAGATCCCAAAGAGATACAAGATATAATTTATGAGTACTACAAAAATCTTTATTCACACAAACTGGAAAATGTGGAGGAAATGGACAAATTTCTAGAAACACACAGCCTCCCTAGGCTCTACCAGGAAGAAATAGATTCCCTAAACAGATAAATCTCAACAGCTGAAATAGAAACAGCAATTAAAAATCTCCCTAAAAAGACAAGTCCCGGTCCAGATGGTTTCACACCCGAATTTTACCACACTTACAAAGAAGAACTAGTACCTATCTTGCAGAACCTATTTCACAACATCGAGAAGAACGGAAACCTCCCTGACAACTTTTATGAAGCGAATATTACTCTGATATCAAAACCAGGAAACGATGTAACAAAAAAAGAAAACTACAGACCAATATCCCTAATGAATATAGATGCAAACATTTTCAACAAAATCTTAGCTAACCGAATCCAGACACTTATGAAAAAAGTAATACATCACGACCAATTGGGCTTCATCCCAGGGATGCAGGGATGGTTCAACAATGTAAATCTATAAATGCAATTCACCACATAAACAGAAGCAAAAACAAAGACCACATGATTCTTTCAATAGATGCAGAAAAAGCTTTTGACAAAATTCAACACCCTTTCATGATACGAACTCTCAATAAAATAGGCATAGAAGGGACATACCTAAAAATGATACAAGCCATATATGACAGACCCATAGCCAACATCATACTGAATGGGGAAAAACTGAAAGCATTCCCACTTAGAACTGGAACCAGACAAGGCTGCCCACTATCTCCACTTCTATTCAACATAGTGCTGGAAGTCCTGGGTACAGCAATCAGGCAGGAAAGTGGAATTAAAGGTATCCAAATAGGGGCAGAAGAGATCAAACTTTCACTCTTTGCTGATGATATGATATTATATTTAGAAAACCCCAAAGATTCAACCAAGAAACTCCTGGAACTGATTAATGAATTTAGTAAAGTCTCAGGATACAAAATCAATACACAGAAATCAGAGGCATTCATATACGCCAACAACAATCAAATCGAGAACCAAATCAAAGTCTCAATTCCTTTCACAATAGCAACAAAGCAATTAAAGTACCTAGGAATATACTTAACCAAGGAGGTAAAAGACCTCTACAGGGAGAACTATGAAACACTAAGGAAGGAAATAGCAGAGGATGTAAGCAGATGGAAATCCATTCCATGCTCGTGGATCGGCAGACTCAACATCATTAAAATGTCTATACTACCCAAACTGATCTACAGATTCAATGCAATACCTATTAAAATCCCATCAACATTCTTCACGGATATAGAAAAAATAATTTTACGCTTTGTATGGAACCAAAGAAGACCCCAAATATCAAAAGCAATTCTAGGCAACAAAAACAAAATGGGAGGCATTAATATGCCAGATAGCAAACTATACTACAAAGCTGTAGTAATTAAATCAATCTGGTACTGGCATAAAAATAGGAATATTGACCAATGGAACAGAACTGAGAAATCCGATATAAAACCATCCTCATATAGCCATCTAATCTTTGACAAAGCAGACAAAAACATATGCTGGGGAAAAGAATCCCTGTTCAATAAATGGTGTTGGGAAAACTGGATAGCCACTTGTAGAAGGCTAAAGCAGGACCTACACTTTTCACCTCTCACAAAAATCAACTCACGCTGGACAACAGACTTAAACCTAAGGTACGAAACTATTAGAATTCTAGAGGAAAATGTTGGAAACACTCTCCTAGACATTGGCCTAGGGAAAGAGTTTATGAAGAAGTCCCCAAAGGCAATCACAGCAGCAACAAAAATAAATAAATGGGACATGATCAAACTAAAAAGCTTCTGTACAGCCAAAGGAACTGTCATGAGAGTAAACAGACAACCTACAGAGTGGGAGAAAATTTTTGCATCCTACGCATCCGATAAGGGGTTGATAACTAGAATATACTTAGAACTCTCAAAAATCAGCAAGAAAAAATCAAATAACCCTATTAAAAAGTGGGCAAAGGACTTGAACAGAAACTTTTCTGAAGAAGACAGAAGAATGGCCAACAAACATATGAAAAAATGCCCACCATCTCTAATCATCAGAGAAATGCAAATCAAAACCACAATGAGATATCACTTAATTCCAGTGAGAATGGCCTTTATCAAAAAGACCCCAAACAACAAATGCTGGCGTGGATGCGGAGAGAGAGGAACACTCCTACACTGCTGGTGTGATTGCAAACTAGTTCAACCTCTGTGGAAAGCAATTTGGAGATACCTTAAAGCGATACAAGTAAATCTACCATTTGACCCAACAATCCCATTACTGGGCATCTACCGAAATGATCCAATGACACTCTACAAGAAAGACACCTGCACTCGAATGTTTATAGCAGCACAATTCATAATCGCAAGGCTGTGGAAGCAACCCAAGTGCCCATCAATCCAAGAATGGATTAATAAAATGTGGTATATGTATACCATGGAGTACTATTCAGCTCTAAGAAACAATGGTGATATAGCACATCTAATATATTCCTGGTTGCAGCTGGAACCCATACTACTAAGTGAAGTATCCCAAGAATGGAAAAACAAGAACCACATATACTTACCAGCAAACTGGTATTAACTGAGCAGCACCTAAGTGGACACATAGGTACTACAATAATAGTGTATTGGGCAGGGGGACGGGGTGGATGGGTAGATACATACATAATGAGTGAGAAGTGCACTGTCTCGGGGATGGTCATGCTGGAGACTCAGACTTGTGGGGGGAGGGGGGGAATAATGCATTTATTGAAACCTTAAAATCTGTATCCCCATCATATGCCGAAATAAAAAAAAAAAAAGAAACTCCAGTGAGAATCACCTTTATCAAAAAGTCTCCAAACAATAAATGCTGGCGTGGATGCTGAGAGAAAGGAACACTCCTACACTGCTTGTGGGACTGCAAAGTAGTTCAACCTCTGTGGAATGCAATATGGAGATACCTTAAAGCGATACAAGTGGATCTACCATTTGATCCAGCAATCCCATTGCTGGGCATCTATCCAAAAGATCCAATGACACTCTACAACAAAGACACTTGCACTTGAATCTTTATAGCAGCACAATTCATAATTGCCAGGCTGTGGAAACAGCCCAAGTGCCCATCAATCCATGAATGGATTAATTAAATGTGGTATTTGTATACCATGGAGTACTATTCAGCTCTAAGGAACAACGGTGATATAGCACATCTTATATTTTCCTGGTTAGAGCTGGAACCCATACTATTAAGTGAAGTTTCCCAAGAATGGAAAAACAAGCACCACATATACTCACCAGCGAATTGGTATTAACTGAGCAGCACCTAAGTGGACACATAGGTACTACAGTAATAGGTTGTTGGGCAGATGGGAGGGTGTGGGGGGCAGGTATATACATATATAATGAGTGAGATGTGCACCATCTGGGGGATGGTCATGCTGGAGACTCAGACTGATGGGGGAATGGGTATTTATTGAAACTGTAAAATCTATACCCTCATAATATGCCGAAATAAAAAAAAAAAGCTTCTGCACAGCCAAGGAAACTATCATTAGAGGGAATAGGCAACCTACAGAATGGGAGAAAATATTTGCTTTCTACACAGCCAATGAAAGGCTTGTAACAAGAATCTCTATAGAACTTAAGAAAATTAACAAGAAACAAATCAGACAACCCCATCAATAAATGGGCAAAGGACATGAACAGAAACTTTTCAAAATAGACATCAAACATTAAAAAGTGCTCAACATCTCTAATCATTAGGAAAATGCAAATAAAAACTACAATGAGATATCACCTAACTCCAGTGAGAATGGCCCTTATCAAAAAGTCCTAAAACAACAAATGCTAGCATGGATATGGAGAGATTGGAACACTCTTACACTGCTGGTGGGACTGCAAATTAGTACAGCCTCTGTGGAAATAATTTTATGATACCTCAACTAATGGAACCCACAACTAATGAAAGCAGAATGCACTGTATGGAGGAAGGACATGCTTATACCATGTTTCCCCCCAAATAAGACAGGGTCTTATAATTATTTTTCCTCAAGAAGACACCCTAGGACTTATTTTCAGGGGATGTGTTATTTTTTTTAATACAGTACAACAATCTACATTTATTCAAATATAGTTAAGTCGTCTTCTTTGGAATATCATCATAACTCTCCAAACCCCAAATTCCATCCTGAATTTCTTCAGATTCTATTTCCTTTAGAACCATTGGTCCCAATTTCTCTTGTCGAGCAATAGAGCTCTCCTGGGGCAGATGAGAAGGGCTGCTCATCTTCTTTACTGCTCTGTGATGAAATGCATGGGTTGTGCAGATATGCTGTGTAGCCACGCCCATCACTAGGTCTTATTTTCAGGATAGGGCTTATATTGAGCAAATACTTAGAAATCCTGCTAGGGCTTATTTTATGGGTAGGCCTTATTTTCAGGGAAACATGGTTGCCCTGGCTTGGGCAGGGAAAACAGCATTACATACATCCAAAATGTTTGTACCCCCATAATATCCTGAATAAATAAAAAAAAAATTCTGGGCGACGTCATCAAGATGGTGGAGTAGGAGATACTAGTCCTCATACACCCGCAAAAAGCAAATATAGATGGCTATGCACAAACCAAAATATCCCAGATAGGGCTCAAGGGCCCAGTGAAGAATCTGCAGCAGCACAGTGGAGAAAAACATTGAGAATATCCACGTAGAAAGAACTTCTTATGAGATTAGCTTATCTAAGATGCCAGGAGATAGCTACGAGCAAAGAAGAATGTCACAGGCTATTGGTTTCAGCCACATGGTGGAAACCTCCATGGTCCCAAGTGGCCTGTTCTACAGGGGACATCAGCATCTTTTGCCACTGAGGTAACAAACAACCATTCCCACATAAAACCTCCAGAAAGGGAAACATGGCTGTACTCCTCTCCTCCACAAAGAAGGAGGTTGCTGTTGCTCTGCTTTGGGAAAGAACTTGACACCTCTCCCAACTCTGTGTGTGTCCCAACCCCAAAGCTGCAGCCTCTCCAGTAGTATCCACACTTCACACCTGGGCTCTGTGGCTGCACTGGGCCCACTCACATCTCAGACATTGAAGCCAGCACATAGATAGCTAGTTCACTCTCTGGACCCTTAAGTCAAGCTCTCGCTGTGTAGCATAGAGAGGTAGGCCCCAGAACTGCCCTAACTATATGCATGTCTGTGCTCTGATTCTCTTTCTGGTTATCTCATAGGTATCCAAGCATTAATATACTGTTACCAACATGGCAGCAGAGGTGCCTGCCCTCTGAGAACCAGCTCAGCTGTGTTGGTGAAAGATGATTGAGGAATTAATGAGCTGTGGCTCATAAGATCATTATTTTATTGCATCGTCCAATATTGCTATATTCAAGACAGAAACAGGAGTTTGCAGGGTTTTGCCCTGAAGGAATATGTGAACTCATTAGTTCACATATCAAGGGCTGCCCCACATTGAGAGGGCTCTCAAAGCTCCAGTACGGATGTTTTCCAAGAGGCTTCCTGGTTATCTCAGAATCTGTGAAGTCTTCCTGTTCTTGAAAGACAAGACAGGTAAATATCTGGCTCATAGAATGGGAACCAGAGACAATGAGTGCCCTAGGCAAGAGACGTGCCCCTGTGGTTATGAACAATTTGTTTTGTAGAGATGGGTTTCCTACTCTCTCCTGACTGTCTGCCTTAAGTCCACAATAACTAGATCAAAGAAATATAGAGCCACTATGCCTCTTTGTTATTCCTCTGTTAATTGATAACTATTTCTTGGAATTTAGAAGTTACCTATTTGTTCACCTAGTTAGATTAGAATTTGTTAGAAGCCCTTTGAAAGGACTTTTGACCTTAACCCACTACCTGTTACCCATAGCAACCAAAATTATCTGATATGTAAATCTATTATTCTGGCAACTGGTAATCGATATCTGTGAGTATAAAAACCTATGTGAATCTAACCATAATGCTGCATTACTTACAGAGATGTGATGCAGACTCCTGAGTACCCCTACTTATCTGATTTCTTTATATAAAACTATAAACTATACCTTAGTCTTCGTGTGTTCATTTATTCTCTATATTTCCTATCAATTTTGTTATCCTCTGTGATGACCACTATCTAAGGGACATGGCTTTTCAGGGAGAAGTAGCTGATCTCCTCGCAGCCCTGCCACCCCACACAGCTGCCATAGAGAGCTAGGACCCAACCCAACCTGGAGTCACATTAACTCTGTGCATGCCTATGCTCTTATTCTCAGCTCCTCAGCTACTTCACAAGCATCTGTACTTCACATACTATTACCAACATACCAGCAGAGGTGCCTGAGCCCTGGGTACCAGTCCTACTACTGCCCCAAATCCCCAAACCATAAACTTTATTTATGCCAGAGCTTCAGGCCTCAGCTCCATGATCACTTCATAGGCACCACTCATCAGACACCAGTGATACCACAACCAGGAGGGGACCCACAAACCAGACCCAATGGCAAGAAGGACCCTCTCAGCCACAACTTCCCTAGTGGGATAAAAAGATATCAAGAGGACATCAGCAACCATGACCACTGAAACCCTAACAACACTTACCACCACTGTGAATATCACAATCACAATACCCCACAGTGTTGGCCACTAAGGAACCCTGAAGTCTTCATCAACACTGATCTCAGCTGACAGATGGACCTGTAAAGAGTCTACACAGCTATGCCCTCACCGGTGCCAGAACCACTGCACCACATCCAGCAACTGCCTTCACCCCCCCCCATAGCAAGATTAACACATAAAGTCTCAAAGAAATGACTGATCCACCAAATGCACAGATATCAATGCAAGGAATGATAAACATGAAAAAACAAGGACACACACCACCACCACCAAAAAAAAAAAGAACACAATAATTTCTCTGTACACCACAATGAAATCCAGATATACAAACTGTATGACAAAGAATTCAAAATAATTAAGGAATCTCAGAAACTTCAGGAATATATAGAGAAACGATTGACTGAAATAAGAAAAATAATAAATAACAAAAATTAGAAATTCAAAAGGGAGATTGAAATATTAAGAAAAAATTTAATCAAATATTCTGGAATTGAAAAATACAATGAATTAAATGAAAAATTAAATAAAGAACATAAATAGCATAATTGACCAAGCAGTAGAAAGAATCTGTGAACTTCAAGACCAGTTTTTTTGAAAAATGACAGAATAGGGTTGACCTCTTGGCTCACAGTTCTTGGGGTGAGAGGTGAAGAGGGCAGACAACCACACTCAAGCCATCTGCACATACTCTGGAGCAGCATCACAGGACTGCAAAGAGACACCGGGATACAGACATCGTGGAAAATAATCAAAGGTGAACTGAAATTCTTCCACAAAATTCTGGGAGTTGTAAGTATAGTGGGGAGGGAGTGCGCCCATGCGTCTCCTGCCCCATGGGCTGGCCGGAGGAGGCATTCCTTCTCCCCCACAGAGGGAGACAATCCCTTTCACACCAATCCTCACTCCCACGCAGGCAGGGAATTGCCTGAAGTTGATGGGAGGTGGCAATGTGGGCAGACAAGCGGTTTGGAGGGGAGTCTGGAGCAGGCAGAATTTTGAATTCTACACAGCACCCCGCTGAAGCAGTGGGGAGTGCAGGAAGGGTCTGTACCCAGCACCTGCTCCCCAGCCCTGCCGTCACACCCCGTGGCTTGGAGATCTAAACCATAAAGATGCCTCCCGGCTGAAGATCAAGGGATGGAAAACTATCATCCAGGAAAACGGAAGTCAAAAGAAAGCAGGGGTTGCTATATTATTTGCAGACAACATTAGATTTAAATTAGCAAAAGTACAAAAGGATAAAGAAGGCCACTTCATAATGGTGAAAGGGAAGATCGAACAACAAGATCTAATAATTCTTAATATTTATGTTCCCAATGCAGGAGCACCCAATTACATAAAGCGAACCTTGTCTGAGCTAAATATCACCTTAAACAATACTGCCATAGTAGCAGGGGACTTCAATACACCACTAAATGAAATGGATATATCCTCCAAACAGAAATTAAGTAAAGAAATAAGGGACCTAAAGAAAGCTATTTACCAAAAAGGTCTGACAGATCTATACAGAATATTCCACCCAAATAAAGTTGAATTTACATTCTTCTCAGCAGCCCATGGATCCTTCTCCAAAATTGATCACATACTAGGCCACAAAGCAGATCTCAAAAAATTCAAGAAAATAAAAATAATACCTTGTGTCTTCTCTGACCATAGTGGTATAAAATTAGAATTCAACTCTAACACAAATACACACCACATCACTACGTCATGGAAACTAAACAATCTACTGTTGAATGACTATTGGGTCAAGGAAGAAATTCAGAGGGAAATCAAGAATTTCTTTGAACAAAACGACAATGGAGCCACATCTTACCAAAACCTATGGGACATAGCAAAATCATATCTGAGAAGAAAACTAATAGCAATAAACCCTCACATCGAAAAAATAGAAAGCTTAGACACCAACAACCTAATGAATAGACTCAAGAAATTGGAAAAAGAAGAGCAAACCAATTCCAATACTAGCAGAAGAAAGGAAATATCTAAGATCAAAGCTCAACTAAATGAAATGGAGAATAAGAGAATTATATGGAAGATCAACAAAACCAGAAGCTGGTTTTTTGAAAAGATCAACAAAATTGACAGCCCTCTGGCTAGGCTGATAAGAATTCAAAGGGAAAGGACTCTAATAACCTCAATAAGAAATGAAAAAGGAGAGATCACAACAGACTCCACAGAAATAAAAAAAAAACAACAAAAAACATTAGTTTTGACTACTATAGGAATCTATATGCCCAAAAACTACAGAATGAAGATGAAATGGACAGATTCCTGGAATCACACAACCTCCCTAAGTTCACCCAGGAGGAATATGAGTTCTTGAACAGACCAATCACAAGCTCAAAAATTGAAGCAGTAATTAAAAAACTCCCCAAACGGAAAAGTCCCGGACCCGATGGCTACACTCCAGAGTTCCAACAAACATTCAAAGATGAACTCATACCTATACTACAGAAACTATTCCACACCATTGAGAAGGATGGTATTCTTCCTAACTCATTCTACGAAGCCAATGTCATCTTGATACCAAAGCCAGGAAAGGATGCAACAAAAAGGGAAAATTACAGACCAATATCCCTCATGAACATAGATGCAAAAATCCTAAACAAAATTTTAGCAAATAGAATTCAGTATCACATGAAAAAAATAATTCACCATGACCAAGTGGGTTTTATTCCTGGCATGCAAGGCTGGTTCAACATACTGAAGTCTATAAATGCAATCCACTCTATAAATAAAGTCAAGAACAAAGACCATATGATTCTGTCAATAGATGCAGAAAAAGCATTTGATAAAGTCTAACATACCTTTATGATAAAAAATCTTAACAAAATAGCCATAGACTGCCCATACCTTAAATTTATCAAATCCATTTATGACAAACCGACGGCTAACATCATTCTAAATGGGGAAATATTGAAATCCTCCCCCCTTCGAACTGGAACTAGACAAGGATGCCCACTTTCTCCCCTCCTATTCAACATAGTGCTCGAAGTCTTAGCTATAGCAATCA
Source organism: Mirza zaza (assembly GCA_008750895.1). NCBI lineage: Eukaryota > Metazoa > Chordata > Mammalia > Primates > Cheirogaleidae > Mirza > Mirza zaza. Next base: position 17,617 of record VSMD01013213.1, on the reverse strand, counting down.
GGCATGAGAGGGGTTTTAAGGGCATCCAAGTCGGGGCAGATAAGATCAAACTTTCACTCTTCGCCAATGATATGATATTATATATAGAAAACACTATGGACTCATCCAGGAGATTCTTAGATTTGATAAATGAATTCGGTAATGTTTCAGGGTATAAAATCAATATATACAAATCAGAAGCATTCATATATGCCAAGAACCATCAAGCAGAAACTCAAATCAAAAATTTGCAATACCCCTTACTATAGCCCCAAAGAAAATTAAATACCTAGGAGTATACTTAACGAGAGACATGAAAGATTTATACAAGGAGAACTATGATACACTAAAAAAAGAAATTGCAGATGATTTAAACAGATGGAAAAATCTATCATGCTCATGGCTTGGTAATCAATATCATTAAAATGTCAATATTACCTACGGTGATCTACAGAGTCAATGCAATGCCCATCAAAATACCACCAGCATTCTTTACAGATCTAGAAAAAAATAATTCTTCGCTTTGTATGGAACCAGAGAAAACCACATATAGCCAAAGCAATCTTAAGTAAAAAGAACAAACTGGGAGGCATCAGTCTTCCTGACTTCAAGCTGTACTATAAGGCAATAATAGTTAAATCTGCTTGGTACTGGCAAAAGAACAGAAACATTGATACCTGGAATAGATCTGAGACTCCAGAGATCAAACCATCTGTATATGGTAACCTAATCTTTGATAAAGCAGACAAAAATATACAATGGGGGAAAGTTCTCTCTTCAATAAATGGTGCTGGGAAAACTGGTTAGCAACATGCAGAAGAGCGAATAAGGATCCCACCCTCTCGCCTCTAACAAAAATTCACTCAAGATGGATAACAGACCTAAACCTAAGGCATGAAACTTTAAGAATCCTAGAAGAAGATGTTGGGAAAACCCTATCAGATATTGGTCTAGGCAAAGAGTTTATGAGGAAAACCCCCAAGGCAATCACCACCACATCAAAAATAAACAAATGGGATCTCATCAAATTAAAAACTTTCTGCACAGCCAAGGAAACCATCAGTAGAGCAAGTAGACCACCCATGGGAGAAAATATTCACTCTATACACTTCAGGTAAAGGTCTAATAACAAGAATCTATCTAGAACTTTAAAGAATAAACAAGAATAATTCAAACAACCCCATCAAGAAATGGGCAATGGAAATGAACAGAAACTTCTCCAAAGAAGACAGAATAATGGCCTGAAAACATATAAAAAAAAATGTTCAACATCTCTAATCATTAGAGAAATGCAAATCAAAACCACAATGAGATACCACCTATCCCCAGTGAGAATGGCCTGTATCAAGAAATCCCAAAACAACAAATGCTGGTGAGGATGCGGAGAGACCGGAACACTCTTACACTGCTGGTGGGACTGAAAATTAGTGCAACCTTTGTGGAAAAGAATTTGGAGATACCTAGAATAGGTATCTAGAATAGCTAGAAATAGAAATACCATTCGACCCAGCAATAGCATTGTTGGGCATCTACCCAAAGGAACATAAGTCACTCTATTATAAAGACATCTGCACCTGAATGTTTAGTGCCCGTCAATTCATGAGTGGATAACTAAAATGTGGTATATGCTCACAATGGAATATTACTCAATCCTAAGAAACGATAGTGAGCTAGCACTGTTTATGCTATCCTGGATTAAGCTTAAGCCCATAATACAAAGCGAGAGGACACAAGACCTGGAAAAGGGGCTACGCATCTACTCACCATCGAATTGGTACTGACAGACTAAAACTATGGTGCTCAAAAAATGGTAGTGTTCAACAGGGATTTGGGGGGTGGAGACCCACATCTTAAGGATGTGGTGAGTATTGTGGGGGGAAGGGATTACCTCTATCCCTTTTTAGGTAGAGGCAAAGATACACACTGTAACCAAAATGTCTTAAAAAATCTGTTATTGAGATGGACAGGTAGAATGGGGGAGGAGTGGAAGGGTATGCACTTACATGATGGGTGCAGTGCACACCACTTGGAGGCTGGGTATGCTTGAAGCTCTGGCATAGTGGGGTTGGGAGGGGGGCAGGGGCAAGATATATAACCCTAACAATATTTGTACCCCCATAATATGAAGTAATAAATAAAAAGACCAGTTTTTTGAGAATATACAATCATAGGTGAAAAAAGAACAAAAAAGAATGAGGAAAGCTTACAGGATTTATGGGACAGCATCAAAACAGCAAATTTTTGAGTTGTAAGGGTTCAATAAGGAGAGGAGAAAGACAAAGGGGAAGAAAGCTTACTTAAAGAAGTAATAGCAGAAAACTTTCCAAATCTGGGGGAAAACATAAATATCGAGGTATAAGAAGGTCAAAGATTGCCAATCAGATTCAATCCAAACAAGTTTACACCAATATATGTTATAATAAAATTCAAAAATCAAAGACAAATAGAGGATCCTGAACACAGCAAGGAAAAAGAAACAAACCACATGTCATGAAATTCTAATAAGAATAGCAGTGGCTTTCTCTGCAGAAACCTTATAGATTAAGAGAGAGTAAAATGATATATTCAAAGTTCTGAAGGAGAAAAAACTGCCAAACAAAATATTTTAACCAAAAAATATGTCCTTCAAAAATGAGAGATAAAGACATCCCAGACAAACCAAAGATGGGGGAGTCCAGCACTACCAGACCTCTCTAATAAGAAATACTAAAGGGAACTCTTCAAACCAAAAGAAAAATATGCTAATTTAGTGACATGCAACATATGAAAGTATAAAACTCACTGGTAAAAGTAAGTATACAATCAAATTCAGAGTACTCTAATACTGTAATAGTGACATGTAAATTACTTATATAGTTAGCATGAAGGTTAAAACACAAAACTATTTTTAAATTAATAGCTACAATAATTTGTTAAGGGATATATAATATAAAATGATGTAAATTATGATATCAAAAACGAAATGTGAGGGAGGAGTGGAGCAAAAGCATAGAGTTTTTAATGCAATGAAAATGAAGATGTTATCAGCTAAAGCATAGCTTGTTATGAGTATATTATCTTTAATGTAAGCCTCATGATAACCACAAAGCAAAAACCTGTAGCAGATACACAAAAAAATACAAAGCAAGGAATCAAAGCATACCACTACAGAAAATCATCTAATCACAAAAGAAGACATGAAGAGTGGAAGAAAGGGACAAAGATCTACAAAACAAACAGAAAACAATAAACAAAATAGGAGTTGTAACTCCTTATCTGCCCACAATTACCTTGAATGTAAATGAATTAAATTCTTTAATTGAAAGACATAGGGTAGCTTAATGAATAAAAAACAAGACCCAAATGTATGCTGCCTACAAAAGACTCATCAATTTTAACAGCCAAATGTGCCGATTGTGCCACAGAGACAATTCCAAAGACTCAACATAATGAGTGAGATGTGCACCGTCGAGGGGATGGTCATGCTTGAAGTTCTGACTTGAGGGGGCAGGGGAGACAGGGAGGACAGGGGGTGCATGGGCAATATATGTCACCTTAACATTTGTACCGCCATAATATGCTGAAATAAAAAAAAAATAAGGACACACATATAATAAAAATAAAAATATGGAAAAAATATCCCATGCAAATGAAAATCAAAAGAGAGAAGGGTAGCTATACTTATATCAGATAAAATATTGTTAAGTCAAAACTATAAAAGTAGGAAAAATGTCATTATATAATGATAAAGGGGTCAGTTAATCAATAAAATATATATAACAATTGTAAATATATGTGGACTCAACATTGGAGCACCTGAATATATAAGGCAACTATTAACAGATCTGATGAGATAGACTGCAATACAACAATAGTAGGAGACTTGAATACCCCACCGTCAACAATGCACAGATCATTGAGACAAAAAAATCAATAAAGAAACATTGGATTTAAACTACACTTTAGACCAAATGAACCTAACAAACATATATGGAACATTCCATCCAACAGCATCAGAATAAACATTATTCTCAAGCACACATGGAATGTTCACCAGGATAGATCACATGTTAAGCCACAAAATAAATCTTAACAAATTTAAGAAGATTGAAATCATATCAAGTATCTTTTTTGTGCAAAATAGTAAGAAACTAGAAATCAGTAATATGACAGATTCCAGAAAATTCACAAATATGTGGAAATCAAATAACATGTCCCTAAACATCAACCGAAAAAAGAATAAAGTAAAAGGGAAATTAAACATATCTTGAAACAAATGAAAATGGATGTACAACATATCAAAACTTACGGTATGCTGCAAAAGCAGTTTTAAGAGGGAAGTTTATAGCAATAAATGCCTGCATCAAAAAATGAGAAATATCACAAATAAACAAGCTAATATTATACCTTAAGGAGCTAGAAAAAGAAGAACAAACTAAGTTCAAAGTCAGTAGAAGGAATAAAATAATAAATATCAGAGCAGAAATAAATTAAATAGGTACTAGAAAACAATACAACAGATCAATGAAACTAAGACTTGGTTTTTTGAAAAGATAAACAAAATTGCAAACCTTTAACTGGACTAAGATAAAAAGAGAGAAGATTCAAATATATAAAACCAGTAATTAAAAAGGAAACATTATAACTGATACCACAGTAATATAAAAGAGCATAAGAGACTATTATAAACAATTTTATGCCAGCAAATTAGATAACCTAGAACTTGATAAATTCCTGGAAGTATACAACCTACTGAGACTAAATCATGAAGAAACAGAAAATCAGAATATACCAATAATGAGCAAGGAAATCGAATCAGTAAATAAAAGGTCTCCCATCAAAGAAAATCTCAGGGCCTAATGGCCTCATTTCTGATTTTTACCAAATATTTAAAGAAGAACTAATACCAATCCTTATACTCTTTCAAAAAATTAAAGAGGAGGGAATACTTCCAAACTTATTTTATGAGGTATCATTAGCAAAATGTTACCAAAGCCAGACAAGGGCACTACAAGAAAAGAAAATTACAAGCCAATCTCCCTGATGAACACAGATACAAAAATTCTTAACAAAATTTAGCAACACATTAAAAGGATCATTCACGATGATCAAATGGGATTTATCCCAGGTATACAAGGATTTCAACAAACACAAATCACTTAATGTGATATACCACATTTAAACAAAATAAAGGACAAAAACTACACGATCATCTTAATAGATGCAGAAAAAGATATCTGAAAAATTTTCACATCCTTTCATGATAAAAACATCTCAACAAATTAGATATATAAGGAATGTACCTAAACACAATAAAGGCCATATATGACAAGCCCATAGCTAACATCATACTCAATGGTAAAAAGCTAAAAGCTTTTCCTCTAAGATCAGGAACCAGACAAAGATGTCCACTCTTGTCACTTCTATTCAACATAGTACTGGTAGTCCTAGCCTGAGTAATTAGGCAAGAGAAAAAATAAAAGCCATCCAAATTGGAAAGGAAGAAGCTAAATTGTCTCTCTTTGCAGATGACATGATCTTATATATGAAAAACCACAAAGACTCTATCAAAAAGTGTTAGAACTAATAAATGAATTCAGTAAAGTTGCAGGATACAAAATCAACATAAAAATTTAGTAGTATTTCTATATACTAACAATGAATTATCCAAAAAATAAATCAAGAAAATAGTGCCATTTATAATAGCTACAAAAAAATACTTAGGAATAAATTTAACTAAGGAGATGAAAGATCTGTACATTGAAAACTATGCAACATTGATGAAAGAAATTGAAGAAGATATAAATAAATGAAATATCACATCTATAGATTAAAAGAATTATTATTGTTAAAATGTCCATACTATCTGAAGTGACCTACAGATTCAAAGTAATTCCTATCAAAATTCCAATGGCATTTTTCACAGAAATATTAATTTAAAAAGCAATCTTAAAATTTGTATGGAACTGCAAAAGACTACAAATAGCCAAGACAGTCGTAAAAAAAATAACAAAACTGGAGGTATCACAGTACCTGATTTCAAAATCTACATAGTTACTGTATTCAAAACAGTATAGTCCCAGGGATGCATAGACACAAAGGAAAGACCATATGAGGACACAGTGAGAAGGTGCACACTTGAAAGGCAAGGAGAGAGGCCTCAGAACAAACAAAGCCTAGTGACATCTTGATCTTGGACTTCCAGCTTCCAGAAACGTGAGAAAATAAATGTCTATTGTTTAAGTCACTTATTCTGCAGTATTTTGTTATAGCAGACCTAGCAAACTATTAATAATACACCATGATAATGACCCAGATTTTCATCAGATTTAGCTTCTGAATCCTGTAGGCATTCAAAAAATATTTCTCTTTTTTAGTGAAAAGAGGGCTGAATGGAGAAATGAGTGTGCAGTTAGTGGAAGGAGGCAGTTAATTTATATATATAATGGTCTCTTTTGAGAAAGGATTGAGATATGCCAGGGCCACCCTGTTTCAGGAAAACCTTGTGCATAGCATCACTAAATTTTTCTAAGAATAACACTCCATACTGGTTTCAAGTTTTACTACATAAGGGAGGCAGGAGAACTAGACAGGCAGTCAGAATAAGGTAAGATTTCAGAGCACAGACATCAGAAACAGAAAGACCTGGGTTTGGTTCCTTCTCATCTCTAGGTACCTCATTTGTAAATTGAGAATAATAATGGTATCTACATCGGAGGGTTTGTGGGAAAGGTTATATGAGGTATTTTGTGGAAAGCAGGCCTAACCCATGAGAATTAATTTCCCTATCAGAATTTTCTCCAAACTACAAAAGGCTATGGCAACTAAAAGTGGCAGAAAGATCTTAGTACCAATAACATTTTTGTTCACCCTGCTATCCATAAGCAGTTAGCCTCATACAATCAAGGATGGCCTATGAAAGTCTCAGTCATCACACCAGATACCTAACTTATTGCATGTTTGTAATACTGTGGTGATAAAATAATGCAAATTATATCATACGTAGTAGTGCTCAATAAATATTGGTGCTTGCCAATTCCTATCACATTACTCTTATCCCCCCTACACACATACACACACAAAATAAAACCCTACTCAAATTTAAGTTTTTTGTTTCTTAGGGAAAGTCCTCTAGCCTTAGAAGAGAGTACAAACGGTATATGAACATCCCCTTTTTATTCCCTTCTTAAACTTTAAATGCAGGTTCACTAACTTCTAAAGTATCAGTGGAGATCACATTATTAGAACCCAGGTGATGTCAGCATGAATTTTCTGAAATTATTTCAGAGTATAATAAAAGCAGGATTATAATAAAGCAGGATTATAATAAAAAAAAGAAAAAAATAACAATTTAACAATGGAAACTGCATCAGAAAGCAGCTCCACAGAGCAGAATGTATTTTTCTATCAGAAAATCGTATGGCAAGAGAAATGTATTTTTCTATCAGAAATGTATTTTTCTGAAATGTATTTCTATCAGAATGTATTTTTCTATCAGAAAATCTTATACCAGTTAATTCCTCTATAATAAAAAATATTAACAAATATTCAACTGCATATCTTGAAAAATACAGATACAAATCTAAACCCCTTTACACAGCATTGAAATGGAAAGAATTGTGATCTGACCTGGCCACTGCTGTCAAGAGAGTGCAGTCTACATTTTTTACACTAGGGGCAGCAACGTATAAGGAATGGTGATATAGTCTAATTATATTTCCATAAAACTCTCTGATACTTAACCAAAAACAAATTCATATTAATTATACTTGAAGACAAATACTTTGGTTAGATTTTCTGGGAATTCAGGAGAAATTCTAGGGAAATATTTGATGGCTTGGGTTTATATCTCTGTTGCTTCTAAAGCTAGGTGAAATGATGCCTTCTTTTTCCCTCAGTTCTTTCCCTCTAGCTGACAGAGCCATAGACAGAAGATATCTTGTTAGGATTCTACCATACCCAGACATGAGGCATGTTGAGGGAGGAATTGGAAGCATGGAGCCTGCAAAGAGAACAAAAGGCAGCAGGGGCAGGATTCAAGACCATTCCATAGAGAAATTCTTAACCTTTAGGAAAATATTTTTGTTTACCTTTGTGTATTTATATGTGTATGCAAAATAATTATAAGGATGAATGTATCTGTGCTTGTTTGCTTAGTATCCAGCCCCCATAAAATCTTGCATTTTGAATAGCAATTTTGCTTTTAACTCACAAGCTCATGAATCAAGCAGACAGAGCTTCAGTTTCCTTGGTAACTGACCTCTGCTTCCTGTCTAGACTTCTGGTCATGAGAAGAGAGAAAAGGAAAAACACAGAATGGGGGAGGGATGGCTAGAAAATGTTATCCCTTAACCCCCTCTCCTTTTCTACCACAGTCTATTTCTCTACCACTACAGCCATCCCCCACCAAAAATGAACAAAGTCTATCAGTGAGACCAAGTGAGATTAATTCCACTTATGTACGCTCCTACCAACTTGCCCCCATCTCTCCATCAATTTGGTACCAACTAGTCAACTCATTCATCTGGAATTAATTCTAAGGTTATCTTGACAAGATATCCAGAGACTCACAACCTTCGGTAGAACAAGATATCTTTCTTTATACCCCATCCTGCCTCTCTCTGCTTCTGAAATATAGTATTGTTATCATTAATCATGGGCAAAGGCTCCATCTTTTCTTGCTCTTCTGCCCTCTCCCCTTTTGTCTACTGATATAAGTGAGGGTGAAGAAGAAAGTTGACCCATGAAAGAAATGGAAGCCAACACTACTTCTAGAATCCCTAGGTGGCAGCTATTTCAAAACCCAGACTTTCATGTACTACAACCACTGCATTCACATTGTACTCTGAAGGGAGGCTTCTTGCTGGAGTCCTGACCCCATCTTCTCCAGTCCAGCATTATATTCATATTTTAAATCATTCCCATGCTAGCACTCCAATCCCCAACCTCCACCATGAGCCATCCCACAATTGCCCACTCCATGGCCCTTATTACGTCCTGAGGGGACTTTCTAGAAATCCAACTTTCTGAGATAAGCCTCACTGCTGGTAGGCCCCATATATGTTGCCCTCAGATTGGCTCTTCAGTCCTTGCATCGTGATTCTCCATTTCTAGAGTTAGTTGACACAGGGTTCAAAGAGACATTTAGGTCCTCTCTTCCTTGGCCTAAAAGACTCCTACCTCTTCTAAGGACTTGGACTTCAGGGCTTCCACATTCTTTTGCATCCCCCCCTTATTCTTTCTTTCCTCCAGCTCTCCCAGTCCCAGCACTCAGAGGGCCTCAAGGGAGATGTAGGATAAGAATATCACTGCCAATATCCTTTCTGTGGAAAACAGAGTAATTTTAATTAATTTTAATTAATTTTAATTTAATTCCCTCCTTTTAAGGAGGGAACCAGAGGATAAATTTTGAGAAAAGAGCTAGAAGAGTTGAGGATATGTCCCCAATTTCCTCTCTACTCCCAAATGATCCAGGTGTCTCTACTCATACAAGTCCAGCCTTGCCCTCCCTTTCAGAGCCTCAGCTGTCCATATTCCTATACCAGTACTAGGACCCTACAGTCTACTTCATATCAGCTAGTTTCACTCATAGCCACAGATTAAAATGAACTTCTCCTAAATTATCCTGATGTAAAGGTGAAATTTTAAAAATATAATTATATGCTAATTTGAACTAGCATTAGTAAAAACATATACCCAGAGTTAAAGGAAGCATCTAAGTCTGTACTCAGGTTAATTTACATCTTCAAATGTTTCCCTTTTAAATAAGAAAAATTAAAAGTAAATAAACTGAATTTTTAAAATTATACAGCAAGCAACTTTGAGAAGAAAAAACAGAAAAAAATAGTAATCTTTGGCTTAGTAAATGGAAAAACAATTGTTAACTACTTGAAAGAAAATGTTTGAAAGTTATCTCATGTGATACATAAAAATAATCATCTATTTTATTCAGAAATCTTAAAAATAATGAAATAGCTAAAAGAAAATATAACAGAATGTGTATCTGACCAGGTAAGAATTCATTATAAAGTAAACAAACCACAGTGGAAATTATTGAGCAATTTGATTTTATAAGTAGTGACCAAGATGCACAGCAACCAAAATTCCATACACTGCTGATGGGAACGTAAATTGATACAGCCTCTTTGAAAACTGTATGGCAGTACCTACTAATGTTGAAAATATGGTCAAGTGCAGTGGTTCAAACCTGTAATCCTAGCACTTTGGAAGGCCAAAGCCAGAGGATCAGTTGAACCCAGAAGTTTGAGGCCTCACTGAGCTATGATCATGGATGACAGAGTGAGAAAGTGTCTAAAAAAAAAATGAAAATATACATATCATATATAACCCAGCAGTTTACCTCTCAGATATATACCCAACAAGAATGCATACATGTGCATTCAAATCACACAATTAGCCCTCAACTGGAAATTCCTCAAATGTCTATCAATAGTAGAATAGATAGATAAAATGTGGTATATTTACACAATGAAAACTATATAGTAATGAGAATAAAAGAAACTATACACAACAACCTGGAAGAATTTCATAAACATAATGTTGCATTAAAAGAAGCCAGATACAAAAGATTAAATATAATACATACTATTACATACTATGCGGTTTTACTTATATACAGTGGAAACTAATCCATGGCTTTAGAAGTCAAGATAGAGGAGCAGTCCATCTGCCTGAGAGGTGTCAGCCTCCCAGCATCTTCACAGTAACCAAGGACAACTTGGAAGGGGTGCTGTCATCATGGAGCATCCACGGCCCTACAAGTACAAGGTAGGTGACCTGGTCTTTGCCAAGATGAAGGGCTACATCCACACTGGTCAGCCCAGATTGATGAACTCCCAAAGGGAACTGTGAATCCTCCAACAAAAGGTATCCTCTTTTTTGGCACCTATGAATGCATTTCTAGGTCCCAAAGACTGTTTTCCATGTAAAGAATATAAAGAAAGTTTAGAAAGTTAAACAAATAGGATTTAATGAAGGATTTCAGGAAATAGAAAATAACCCAGGAGTGAAGTTTACTGGACACTAGAAAATTCACCAACAGACATCTTCAGAAACTGAGGGAGAAAGCACTGCAGATTCAAGCAGGGAGGAAGAAGGTAATAGAGTAGAACATGAAAAAAGGTAAAAGAAAGAATGAAAACACAGGCTCAAAATGGAAAAAGTCATACACTTCAAAGAAACCTTTTAAACAGTCTCTGAAATCTTTTGGAAATGAAGATGCCAATGAATGCAAAGAAGAGGAAAACCAAAGCAGTTCTGAGATGCTGGCACTGACATAGGAAACACAGCTTCAAACTGCAGAAAACCAGTGAAGGGGCCTAATCACCATAATGAATGCTGCATATTAAAAGAAACCGCAGAGCCAGGGCGGTGGCTCATGCCCATAATCCTAGCACTGTGAGAGGCTGAGGTGGGAGAATCCCTTGAGGTCAGGAGGTCCAGATCAGCCTGAGCAAGAACGAGACCTCATCTCTACAAAAAATAGAAAACATTAGCCAGACGTGGTGGCACACACCTGTAGTCCCAGCAATTGGGGAGGTTGAGGCAAGAGGATCACTTGAGCCTAGGAGTTTGAGGTTGCAGTGAGCTATGGTGATGCCACTGTAGTAAATTAGTTAATGGAAAAATTTTGCACTCTAGCCAAGGCAACAGAGCAAGCCTCTTCTTAAAAAACAAACAAATACAAACAAACAAACAAACAACTGCAAGAAGGTTAACTGCTTGGTTGTCTAATGTTCACGGATATGATATGAACCAACACATAGTCTTAATTATCATTGACAGAACCCTAGTTTTTATGTACATTATTTATATTCCTCTCTGTTGTATTTGGGGGAAAAAAAGACACTTTAACCTTTTTTAAGGTTACTGATTTAATTTCACTTTGTTTGGTTGCAGGAAGTTGCCCTTAACTGTAAACTATTATCAAGATTTTTGCACAATCTTACACATTGTTTAGGATCCTTTTACCAAGGTAGTTATATCCATTATTCTCCAGGTTTACTCCATCATCATCAAACATTCAGTTAAACATAAATTAGCATTCCTTTTAAATGACCACTGAACATAATGCTTAAGGATGGGGTCTCCCCTTTGTGACAGAACTTAGTAACTAATGCATAGATACATAATGTTGGCATGTTGAAGATGAAATTAAAATTGTCTTTCAGTTTTGAGGCCATATGTAAAGTTTAACCATATTGTAAAATACATATTCAGTATTAGAAATAGCTAGTTGACAGCTCATACTTTCCAAACTCATGTTGTTATGTAAAACACAGACTTGGTTTCTATGAGGTTGGTGAGTCTTTTTGTATTATTCTAATATAAAGGCAATGATTTACTTTTTTCTCGGTGCCAACACAATTTGAGCTAATCACTCAAGGTGGATACTTGACATTTTAAAACTGGAATCAGCAGCAGCCTCTGAAACCAGATATAGCATTGATATGTAAATGTAGACTTTTAAAATGAACTGTTGTTTTCTCTAGAAACTAGAATTAGAGTTGTTGATATTCATCCACAAACCATTATTATGTGTACATTATTGTTGCTACTGTGATAATAGATCATTTTATTTACTTTTATGCCAATTTACATTGTGAGAACACATGTAGTCAGTTTGGGGTTTTATGAATCCTCTTCTGCTTGTCCTTAGACTGTTTTTCACATAAATGAGGTTTGTAGTAGAAAAGTTTACTATAAAAAATCAAAACCAAAACAAACGTATTGTTTTTACAAAATAAATTTGCTGGAATGTGGAAGTCAGGATAGGGGACAAGATAATAATTTTAAAAAGGACGTGGAGGGAGATCCTGGGATGAAAGCCATGTTGTGTTATTTTATCTGCATGCTGTTACACAGTATGCTGATTTGTGAAAATACGTCTTGACCTGAACACATAAGACTTATGGACATTTCTATATGTTACACTTCAATAAAAAGTGTTTTTTAGGCTGGGCATGGTGGCTCCTGCCTGTAATCCTAGCACTCTGGAAGGCTGAGGTGGGCGGATGGTTTGAGCTCAGGAGTTCGAGACCAGCCTGAGCAAGAGCGAGAGCTTGTCTCAACTAAAAGTAGAAAGAAATTAGCTGAACAACTAAAAATATATATAGAAAAAATTAGCCAGGCATGGTGGTGCATGCCTGTAGTCCCAGTACTTGGGAGGCTGAGGAAGAAGGATTGCTTGAGCCCAGGAATTCGAGGTTGCTGTGAGCTAGGCTGATGCCACGGCACTCTAGCCCAGGCAACAGAGTAAGACTCTGTCTCAAAAAAAAGTGTTTTTAAAGAACATAACCATATGTAAAATACAAATAACAACCTCAAAAATATTTAACACATTGTGGAAATATAAAAGACAAAAATTATGAATTTTAAAATGGCTACTAAAAATCAATAAGCATAAATATATTTCAAAAGAAAAAGATGAAGATGGTATAAATCAGCAATTAATTAACAAAGGAGATAATACGAATGACCAATAAATTATCAAAAATATTGAATTTACCTACTAATAAAAAAAACTTGAAAACAACAGCAAGGCATTATTTTTCTGGTAAATCTGGAAAAAGTTAAAAGTGAAAAATTTTAAAAGTTAAAAAGTTAAAAAAGTTAAAAATAATATTTTTAACTTACCAAGACTTTTTATAATAACTGTTCTTAAGTGATTTGCAATTTTTCATTTGGAGATTTTAAAAATATTAAGTTTAGTATAAGAAAATGCATTTGTCTTATGATGCCTTAGTTTTCAAAATCAGAAATCAGAAAAAAGAATTTTTCTGATAGAGGCTGCCTTCCACATTTAAAAAAGGAAACATATTCCTGATCATGTATGCACACACACACACAAATGATTATGTATTTTTTTCTGAAAAGGGGCTTACAGTATTTTCCTTTTGTAAATAATGTCACTTATTGAAAAGATAAATGAAATTGGCAAGCCCTTATTTAAACTAGCCATGAAAAGAAGGAAGACTCATAACTATTATAAATGAAAGAGGAGACATTACAACTGATACCACAGAAATACAAGGGATAATAAAAGACTACTAAAAATAATCATATGCCAAAAAATTGGATAATGTAAAAGAAATAAATTTCTAGAAACATACAACCTACCAAGACTAAATCATGAAGAAATAGAAAATCTGAACAGATAAATAACAATTAAGGAGATCAAATCAGTAATCAAAAACCACCCAACAAAGAAAAGCCCAGGACCAGATGACTTCACCAGGGAATTCTACCAACCATTTAAAGAAGATTAACCATAATCCTTCTGAAACTCTCCAAAAAATTGAAAATGAAGGAATATTTCTGTCTTGGTCTGTTTGTGCTACTAAAATGAAATATCACACTGGGTAAATTATAAAGAACAGAAATTTATTTCCCATTGTTCTGAAGGCTGGAAAGTCCAAGATCAAAGTGCGGGCAAGTTCAGTTGTTCAATGAGGGCTGGATCCTTCAGAGCAGAGGAACATTGTGTTCTCATGTGGCAGAAGGTGGAAGGGCAGGGGACCAAACACTGTGAGAAACCTATTCTTAAGGATCTTAATCCTATTCATGAAGGAAGAGCCCTCATCATCTAATAACCTCTTAAATGCTGGCGAGGATGTGGAGAGACAGGAACACTCTTACACTGTTGGTGGGACTGCAAATTAGTGCAACCTTTGTGGAAAATAATTTGGAGATACCTCAAAGAGTTAAAAATAGAAATACCATTCAACCCAGCAATAACATTATTAGGCATCTACCCAAAAGAGCATAAGACATTCTAAAATAAAGACATCTGCACCCGAATGTTTATGGCAGCACAATTCACTATTACAAGGACGTGGAAACAACCCAAGTGCCCATCAATCCATGAGTTGATTATTAAAATTTGGTATATGTATACGATGGAATGCTACTGAATTATAAGAAACCACAGTGATCTAGCACCTCTTATATTTTCCTGGATTGAGCTTAAGCCCATTATTCAAAGTGAGGCGACACAAGATCAGGAAAATGGGCTCCACATGTACTCGCCATCAAATGGTACTGACTGATTAAAACTATGGTGCTCAAATGGCGGTAGTGCTCACCAGGGATTCGTTGGAGGGGAAACCCACATCTTAGGGATGTGATGAGCATTGTGGAGGGGAGGGAATACCTCTAACCCTCCTTAGGGAGAAGCAAAGATATAAAATGTAACCAAAATGTCACACACAAAAAAACCCCTTTTATTGAGTGTCGAGCAGGTGGGAGAGGCGAGGAGGGGATGGGTGCATACTTATAATGCATAATGAGTGCGATGTGCACCTCCTGGAAGATGGACACGCTTGAAGTTCTGACACGGCGGGGGTAGGGAGGGGTGGCAAGGGCAATATATGTAACCTTAACAATATTTGTACCCCCATAATATGATGAAATTAAAAAAAACTGTGATACATCCATTGAATGGAACATTATTCAGCTCTAAAAAGAAATGAGCCATCAAACCATGAAAAATGTTGGAGGAGACTTAAATGCATACTATTAACCACTTCAGGACTGCGCTCACTGGCCACGAAACCTTGCCCACAGCCGGCACTCATAGTCCGCAGGATACTTTGTGCTGTGCATTGACGACGAATCCGTTTTGCTTGTGTGATGAGGAAAGCTTTAAAGCACTGAAAGCTTGTTTTACTTTACAGGCAGCTTTACTTGTAATGTAAATCAGAATAGGTAACATATACATATATGTTTTCATTACATTATTTTTAAATGTTCACAATTTTATTTTGATAAATGAAAAATTAGAAAAGTCATATCACGGCTGTCGGCTAAAGTTGCTGTGCGCGTTCATCTGTGGCTATCAACTACAGTGGACGCTGGTCCCGAAGTGGTTAATACTAAGTGAAAGAAGCCAAGCTGGGATGCTACATACCAAAAGATTCCACCTAAATGACACTCTGGAAAAGGCAAAACTATAGAGAGAGTAAAAAGATTAGTGTTTACCAGGGAATTAAGGGTGCAGAGGGTGAATAAATGGAGCACAGAGGATTTTTTAGGGCAATAAAAATATTAAATATGGTAAAATTATGATAGTAGCATTTGTGCAAATCCAGAGAATGTACACCAACAAGAGTGAACCATAATATAGGTTTATCAAGTGTAGGTTTGTCAATTGTAGCAAATGTACATTCTGGATGTTGATAGTGGGGGATGTTGTGCATGTGTGGGGACAGGGTGTATCTAGGAAATCTGTACTTTCCTCTGAATTTTGTTGTGAATCTAAAACTGCTCTAAAACTAGTCTTAGAAAGTAATTTTACATTAAATAAAAACTATATATCTCAAGATGTCCATATAAAACAATTAGAAAATAAAACTTTTTCTGGTATCATTAAGGAATTGAAGTATATGCTTTATTATAGAAAATTTAGGGAGAGTAATTATAAGTTATTTCTATTTATTTGTTTTTCATAGTACTTTCTTCTAGTTTTCATACAAATTTTAAAAAATTAAATACAATTTTTATAAAATAAAAAAGGCCCCTGGTCTTAATATTGTAACACTGGCAACACTTGAATTTTGGAGGAAATATATTCAAACCACAGCATTCCACAGTTGCCCGCCATGCATATCCTTCTCCGATACAAGCTATATACTTTCCATTTAAATAGTTCTAAAAGTCTTAGCTCATTACAACATCAACTTTAAAGTCTAAGTGCAAAGTCTTATCTAAATATCATATAGGTGAGACTTAGGGTACAATTCATCCTAAGGCAAATTTTCTTCCACCTGTGAATTTGTGAAGTCAAATAAGTTATGTGCCTTCCAAAATACAAGTGCAGGACAGACACAGAACAGACATTTCCATTCCAAAAAGGAGAAATATGAAGGAAGAAAGGGGTAACTGGTCCTGTGTAAGTTAAAAAACCAATAGGGAAGAGTTTGGAAGAGATGGCGGATGAGAAACACCGCCAGACAGAGTGTCTCTGAAGAAAAGACAGATTCTAGCAGAAATTAGAAGAAAGAAGCAAGAAGACGAGCCTACATTGGATGAGGGTCGGCAGGAGGAGTACCTGAGACCACGGGAGACTCCACGGGAGGAGGTCGCGGAGGAGAACTGGAGGCTGGGACCCCCGGAGCAGCCCGGAGACCAGCGGGAAGGGTAGGTGGATCTGCCATTTCCCCTCCCCTGCATCCTCGACTGCTGGTGGGCTCCCCAGCAAGTGGAGGGACCTGTGGAAACCAGCCCAGCGACGGCCGCCGCCAGTGAGCGGTAAGCCAGTAGCGGACGCGGCACCAGGCTCCCAACTCCCTCGGGGCACCTCCGTGTGCACAGACCCGAGCCGTGCAGCAGACACCATATTGCCTCCTCCTCCCCTCCCCCGACCCTACCGGCGGCTACCCAGAGAGACAGAGAGACAATATAGCCACCAGCCGGAGGCACCTCCAGGGAACAGGACCTTCCCTTTTGGGGCCCTATAACAGCTGACTAAGGGGAACTCAGACTGTGAGCTCTCTGCCCGCCAGCCCTCCCAGGTGCTGCTGGCACGGTGATCCCAGGAGAACGGGGCAGAGCCTGAGGTTGAGAGACATAGACCCAGCTTAGGCTCCCTGTGGGTGAATTGGGACAGGCACGTGTCTCCCTGGTGGGGACAAAGTTTGAA
>VSMD01013201.1:0-84234 GCA_008750895.1 Mirza zaza | reverse complement strand
AGAGGCAGCAAGACCCAGCAGGAGGCTGAGGCCAGACGGAAGCGTTTTAAGGGACGGCAGGAGAGGCAGGTGGAGACCAGGTGCATTTGAAGAATGGGCACCGACAATTGCAAAGGAATGTGGGCCTGGACCCGAAAAGGCCCTCAAGATGCATCAAGAAGGCAAGGTCCCTGCCTCAGGGAGGCCTTGGCTGTCCACCCTGTCTCCCCAAAACCCTGGGTCTGGGTTCCTGGGGAGGGGAGATCAGGGACCTGAGGCCCGAGTCCTTTCCATCTGTAGCCAGGCTGCTCTGGGGAGAGCCAGGAGCAGCAGCAGCCGTGAGTCCCATCGTTAGCAGCTAACTCCAGGAGAAGTGTCCATCTCCGAGATTTCTGCTCCCTCTGGGCCCGGCTCCCAGGTCTATGCTTTAAAGATTTGTTTTAATTAGATCCGTCTCAGTCAGAGCCATCGAACATTATCTCCGTTTCGGCTACCTCCTTTCCTTTGCTTCTTTCCTATTGACTTTCAGAAACTCTGCCAGCTACGTTTGGGCTTTGATTATTTTTTCGTAGAAGAAAAAGCACAGTAAGTTTTCCGAAGCGAGGAGCCTGTGCCTCCGGAGGGTAGAATGGGGGGTGCAGGGTGGGCCCTGGGCTGACCCATCTGGCGTTTTCGGACACCACCCTCTGCCTCCCCAAAAGGGGCCCTAATCCATGCATGTCCCCAGCTCTGGCCAGGACTGCCCTACTGGAGGTGGCTGGCACACAGCAGGCCAAACTTGAGGGTGGCAGGGACTGGAAACCAGCCAGATCTGCCACCACACACCAGGCAGCTGAAGGGGCACCGGCCAAAGGCACAGGCCAGGGGCAGGAGCTTGGGACAGGCTGTCTGTGGCCAGAGGAAGCAAAGCACAGCACCGGAATGTGACAGAGGGGATCCCAGGGCTTCGAGCCACCCTGATCATTGACAAAATAAACCCCATCTACCCACCCACCCACCCACCAGCACACACAACGTCCACCGCCAACACTTTATCATTCCAGCTGCCCAGCCAGCCACTCGGCTCTTGTCCCACCAAGTCATTTCCACTCATCCTACCAAGAGCCCACTCTGAGCTAGTGACAGGGCCCTGACCCAGCAGGAGACATTGTTGGGAGATCGAAATACACACAGCCTAGGTCAGGACCATGTGACAAAGGGTTTCCGGGTGCCCAGAAAGCTTAAACATGCACAACATGTGACATCAGAAAAAACATAAAAGATGTGGAGTCTTAGAGGAAGTACAGTCATATTTCAGACTCCTGAGATGGGGCCACAGCCACGGGAGACATGACACGGCAGAAGTTCCCGAGATGGGAGTCCTCACGCAAGGTCCCACCTGGACCAGCAAAGAGCACCCTGGCCTTGCATCCTAGAACAGGGGACAGAAGCTTTCAAACCCCTCCTTGCTGGGCCCAGGATTGGTCCTGAAGCCTTCGCAGCTGCTGAGGTGGTAGAGGCTGGAGCCCCAGGTCAGAGGCTGTGGGGCTTTAGGACAGGCAGGACTTAGGACGTGGGACACCCTCCACCTTAACCATGGCCAGTGCTGTGGCTTCATCCTCCGGCAGTGTCATGATGCCAGCCAGGACACAACCCTGGGTTCAGGAGCCATTCGTACATTGCCTGTGGGGCCTTCTTACTAACGGTGGAGTATGGCCCGCAGAAAGCTGTGCCGAGTATCGAGCTTGCCCAGCTTGGGCAGGTCTAGGCTTCCATTTGCTTAAGATTCAATAAGTCAAAATCTGAGGAGGACCTAAGTAGGCATCCTCTGATTTAAATCTGTCACTGACTTCAGTCTCCAGAGGGAAAAGTCTTTTTGGAAGTGACGAAAGACTCAGAAGGACAGTTCCTAAGTGTGCTCCAAGTTAGGTTCAGTGTCACAGCAACCTGGTAGAGGACAGCCCAGGGAGGGTGGCAGAGCCACCATAGGAAACAGAAGCTTGTATTGGATATGTCACTTGTATTGGATATGTCCCTTGTATGGGGTATGTCACGTGTCCAGAGCTATTTAGTCAGTTAGTGACCCAGCCAGATTGAGGCTTAGGTCTCCTGACTCCAGCCCCACCATTCTGACCTTTGCATTGTGCCACCTCCTAGGACAGATGTGAGCAGAGAGACAACACAGGACACCAGTTGCAAGAAGGGAGCACAGGAGAGCAGGGCCCAGATGGGACAGAGGCCAAACCTACCCGAGGGGCAAGATGACCCCACTGTCCAACGGGGGTGAAGGCTGGGAGCCAAGTGGTTTGGGGCACTCCCTGCCTCAGGCTTGAACAAGCCATCAGCCTCCATCCGGAAGGCTCTCTGAGTGATGTACTCAATATACTAATACAGAGATTTACCTATTAGAGGTTTACTAATAAATCTTCCTACCATCTCAAAAATATCTGAAGCTCCTTCTCTGGCCCCATATTCTCAAAAGCAGGTACAAGGTAGGCATTTAATACTCATCTGTGAATGTCACCCACTGCATGGCCTTTAAAGCCAACGTCCAACTGAACACTTTGGCAGCTCCACACTTTTCTCTGTTTGCTTAGCAACTGCAGAAAAAAATAGAGCTCCCCTTGTCCAAACAGTTCTGACGGGACCGGGTCTCACTGAGCCTGCTTGGATGACCTGCCCGTTTCTAACTGAGCCTTTGCGGCCATCAGGGAGCCACACGCTGGGATTGGCAGGGCCACGCCTCAAGACCATCCCTGAAGGTGGGAGCAGATGTCTCCCCAGCCACTGTACTAGGGACACAAAGTAAGGAGCTGTGGGCAGAAGAAAGGGGAGAGGACAGGGGCCATGGGCTGCAGGGTCCCAACCAAGCACCAGGAGCCTGGTAGGGCTTAAGCCTCTGCCATCCTGGAGTCCCATAAGCTGTCCCTCCATGACATCCACCATTCCCATAAGTGAGATCAGGTGCAGCTGTAGGGTCACTCAGAACCAAGAGGGACAAGGTAGAGAGAAAAGAGATCCCAGACCCCTGGTGCCTCCTCTCTGAACAAAGCCTGAGGACCCTCACAAGCCACCAAGCTCACTCCCTACCAGCCAAAGGGTTGACCACTGCCACCTGATTGCTGATGGTCCAGGAGAGACAGTCCTCCCCTTCCCAAGGAGAAGGGGTTGCTGCAATTTGGGAAGTCTCAGCAAAGCAGTAGGAAAATGTCACAGTGGAATAAATTATGGAGATTAAAAGGATGCCTAGATCTTTGGTGGTTGGACCTGCATGGCAGCCTCTCGGTTTTCTCTTTAATCATCAGTCTCTAATTCTGGGACATGAAATTACAAGCTCATTGATGATGATCAGTGACTTACCAGAGAAAGCCCAGCCCTAATTAAGAGCAGAAGCTGACACTGCTTTTCAACTTCCACCAAAGTCCAGCGAGGAAATTACCTGGTTCTGCCGAGCAAATAACACCAGCAGGCTGGCAGGGGACCTGGGTTACCTGATGAACGCATGCTTGGCCAAATTAATATGCAGAGAGAGTCGTTTCGAGTGCTAGCAATTTGCTGGTAATTGGGGCATTGATGGACGCGGGGAAAGCGGCCGAGCTGGTGCATAAACACAGCCGCAATGTGTGCTCTTACCATGAGAGAGATTTGCAGACAAGAGCGTGGACAGCTCTCTCAGCGGCTGCCTGGGGAGGGGGGTTAAGGGTCAGCTTGTGCCAGAGTCTCAGTCTTGGTGAGCCAAAGGTCAGAGCACAGGATGTGATCAGGGTTATAGATGACTGTGTGGCCGGTGAGGGGTGAGTCTATGTTCAGGATTGGGAACAGAGCTGTTCTGTGCCTGGGAGGAACCCAGGCTCAGTGTTTGTCTCCCATCTCATCTCCTGTACCTCCTGACCTTTCTTCTCATGCTCTGCAACAGAGTCTCCTCTATGCTTCTCATCTCTTGCTGCAACTTCTTTCCTCCAATGCCAAACATAAGAGGAGTTTGACATTGACCTCCCAGTCTTTGGCTATAAAGGAACTCTTAAGGCACTTAAGAGGTACAGGCTAGAGCTGGGGCATCCCCAGGGCATGTTGTGACTCTCCTTGGAGTCACTACTAGGGAATGGCAAGAGGACGGGTTGTGTATCCCTTAATGGGGATGTCCCCTCCCCTGGCCCTGTAGCCCTCAGCACAGGCTCCCAACAGAACTCCTGGTTTCCAGTGCTCCTTGTCAAGGCACTGATGAGGTCAGCAGAGCAGCCATTTGTTCACGTCAGTGGTTCAGCTCAGCCTACACGATGGACTCCTCCAATGCCATCCCCATGGTGGCCTTCTCAGGATAGCTCCAGGGATTCTTTCCAGGAAGCAGACCCTGGTGCTTCAAAACAGACAAGATTCTAGTGAAGGAGTTGGTGCTTTGCTCAGCACTGTCAACCCACATTTTCTGGTGAGTCTGCCTTGGGGTGGCCACCCTAGAAGTGAGCAGGGTACCACTTGCATCTTGCACTCCAGTGGGATAACCAATGATCCTGGTTTGCCTGGGACTAGGAGGTTTCCTGAGACGTGGGACTTTCAATGCTAAAACTAGGAGAGTCCCAGGGAAATCAAGATGGTCGGACACTCTAGATTCCCAGGAACACTGGCCCATCCAATGGTCCCTGGGAATCAGGGCTATCCTGAGCCTCCTAACCCTGAGCTGCAGATGGGGAAGATGGAGAGACCAGCCAGGCAGAATGTCAGACTTGGGGACGGGAAGGACAGAGGGACGAGAATCAAGAGTTTCTAAATCATCAGGTAGGCTTGGAGGTGGATCTTGTTTCTAGACCCAGGTATTCTATAGGAGTCTTTCTGGCTTGAATGTCATTTGAAAATATGATTGATCTTACCAATACCAACTCAGCAATAATTCTGATAGCTTGGCCCCTTTACTGGAAACTGGTATTCTCTTCTGCAATGGTTAATGTTAGGTGCCAACTTGACTGGATTAGGGATATCTACGTAGCAAGTAAAGCATTATTTCTGGTGCATCTGTGAGGGTGTTTCCAGAGGAGGTTGGCGTGTGAACCGGTGAACTGGGTGGGGAAGATCCTCAGTCGAGTAGGGACCCGGCTAGAAGATCAAGGTAGAGGAAAAGTGAATTTGCTTTCTCTTCTGGGGCTGGAACCCCCACATTCTCCTGCCTTTGCACATCCACGCTCTAGGTTTCCCAGCCTTTCCGCTCTGGGACTTGCACCAGCACCACCCCCGCCCCCTGGTCCTCAGGCTTTCAGCCTCAGCCTGAGAGTTAGTTATACCACCAGCTTCTCTTATTCGACACCTTCAGACTTGGACTCAGACCTGCTACCGGTTTCCCTGGTCCTCCAGCTTGCAGACGGCCAGGCTATCATGTGACTTCTCAGCTTCCATTATCACATGATATATCCTGTTGGTTCTGTTTCTCCAGAGAAGCATGACTAAGGCATCTTCCTAATAAAAACAGTAAACAACAACGTTATTATTTTCGACAGCAGTTAAAATGTATTGAAAGCTTACTACTTGCCAGGCACACGATAAGTAGTTTGCATGAAATATTGCTTTTAATCCTCACAACCCAATGAAAGAAGTATTATTACTATCCCCATTTTACAGATAACAAAGTAAAGACTTAGAGGGGTTTAGTAATTTGCTAAAGCCACATAGCAAGGAGGTGTGTAAATAACTCAAGAGTTCACGGGCTTAACCAGATGGTCCTACTAGGACAATGCATTGGAGGGGAGATGTCCCAGTTTCAGCCCACATCAGATTCAGCCTAGAATTTGGTCATATCTCACCCAGTCTGAAGGTCTTGTGCATCCATTTACTTATATAAGGAATGGAGGAGCTTCCTGCGAAAGAACTCACTCCGACAAAAGAGCCACATGCTTAATTCCAAGACTGAGAGCCAGGGTTTAGAAGTATGGGTCATGTCACTCAATGACTCCTCCTCTCAGACCCAAAGAATTACCCTTGCAACCTAAAGAGAGAAAGATGCAACTGAAGAGTAAGCAAGCACTAGATGAACCTCCAAATAGCTATTTCTGGGAGACACGGAGAGATGAAGGCATCTGAGCAAGGTACCCACAGCCTTGGCCGCAAGAGAAGGAAGGACCACACCCTCAGCACCAAACACATGAGCATCTGTATCATTGCTTCCTCCTCTGGGTGGACAGGATCAGAGACATCACCATGTGGGCAGAGCAGGAGGGAGAGGAGTGTGGCTCCACAGGATCCCAGAAACAACTCATTGCAGAGGCCCTGCCGGACACCTTCAGAGGCCCTGCCGGACACTGAGCAAGCCCAGTTCTCTGGGAGGAACCGAGCCCAGGGTTGCTGGGGTTCCCACACTGTGAATGGGAAATGACGCTTCTAAACACCCCATTTTTATTCTCTTCCCCCAAAGACCCAGGACACATGTGCTGCATTTATATCGCTTTCTTGCCTTAAAACACACACACTGTCTTAGTTAGCTCAGCCTGCCATAACAAGATACCATAGACTTTGGGGCTTACACCACCAACATTTATTTCTCACGGTTCTGGAGGCTGGGAAGTCCAAGATCAAGGCATCAGCAGATTTGGTTTCCAGTGATGGCTCTTCTCCTGGCTTGCAGACGGCTGTCTTCTCATCGTGTCCTCGCATGGCAGGGGAGAGAGCTCTGGTGTCTACTCCTCTTGTTACAATTACACCAGTCCTAGTGGATTAGAACCCCGACACTTATGACCTCATTTAACCTTTATCACCTCCTCATAGGTTCTGTCTCCAAACACAGTCACCCGGGGAGCTAAACTCCAACCTATGGATTTACAGGGGTGGGAGGGGAGACACAAACATTCAGCCCACAAACCACACACACACATATACACACATGTACACATACCCCTCTCCCATCAAATCCTAAGAACAAGGCCACACAGGTATCACTGTCCCTGCTTTGACTATGAAGTAACAATCTCAGAGAGGTTAAGTAACTTCCCCAAGGCCATTAATAATCACACATTAATCTTTTAAAAATATTTTTCTTGTTATTTCTAAATAATCGTGTTTGTAGTAGAGCCTGTGAGCACCCTGCCACCATCTTCTCAGCTCATGCCATTCCAGCATGCAACGGCTGCATCCTGTTGCAAGCGCCTGAAAGCTCCATCACCCTGGCGCTGTGCCCGGCCATGACGGGCAGGAGCTAGAGGGCAGGCACTGCAGCTTCCTTGCACCTCTGATGCATAAGTTTTAAAACAAGTCCCATACAGCTGCACAGAGCTCCCCACAAGACGAGCTGCCGTTTCCCACGTGGAAATTAGAAATTAACACTTAGGCAAGGTAGATAGTCTCTGAGCTCATAAAGTTTACAGTCTAGAAGAAATAAAAAGTCTTCTGTATCTTACCAAGTCAAAATAGCCATTGTTACTTTTCTGCAAATACATATATATATAATTTCAATCTTGCAATTATATACACATATATACTTACTAAATCTGTATCATGCCAAATAGTTTTGAATCCAGTTTTTTTGTTCTCGTTGCGAGTATTTTTCCATGTCTCTAATTAGTCTTTAAAAACATGAGTTTTTCAAAATATTTCGTCGCATGCACCACCATTTAGTTAGCCATTCCCCAATTGTTCTCGGTGTTCCATGATTATAGATAACAACGTGATAAACCTTAAACAGGTTCCAGGCAAGCTGCGATGTAATCATAATAGCATTTTAGGAGAATCACCTTGGATCTCCGTGGTGGCAGACTGGAGGAGGCTGGGGGCAGGGAGACCAGCTGGGGACAATCGTAATATTCCACGTCCCAGATGGTGGCACCCGAGGCAGGGTATTGGCGGTGGAAGTGGAGGGTGCAGAAGACTGGGCAACCGAGCAGTCTCTCTGCCTCCACTTACAATCTCCTATAAGCAGCTTAGGGCTATGCATTCTTTCAGTGTCACCTTATTAGCCTTGACTTCCCTACTTAACTGTCAGTCCCTCCAAGAGAAAGCCTGTCTGTCTTGTCTCTGTAAGATCTAGTACAGCTCTAGACGCATAAGACTGGGATGAAAGGCCCTTCTTTCTTTGGTAGAAATAACTCTAGAGATACAACTATGCTTCTTCAACAAGCTTTAGGACACAGCAGTGACTGGAAGTCCACCAGTGTGGTACTTGCAGGACTAGGACTCCTCCAAGGGAACCCCATAAGGTGGTGGGCAAAGCTGGTCATCCGAGCAGGAAAGGACTTTCTCTTTCACTGGACCCAAGATCTGTCAATCACCTCTGCCCTGCCAATGAGCCATGGTCTGGAGGATGTCCTGGGAGTCAGCAGCAGGAATGTGGAGAGAGATGTTCCAGGAGTTGCTATCGTCAAAGTGACCCCAGGGTGGTGACAATGGGCAAGAGCAGGGTTTCCAGAGCCTTCCTTCAAGAAGTTAGGGAGGACAAGGGAAGCAACTGTGAGCTCAAGATAAGTGTATAAAACCCAAACTGGGAAGAGATTTCTTCCCCCAGGAAGGCCAGGTGCTAAAGCGATTTTTGTCAAGAGCGTAAAATAGCAGTGAAGTGGACATTCAGTGAAACCCAGAGCAGCCCAAGGACACCACTCATTTCCCGAGCACCAGCTGTGTGCCAGGCCCTGTGCTGGGTGCTGGGTGCTGGGTGCTGGGTGCTGGGACACAGTGGTGAGCAATTCGGGCATGACCCCACCCTTGCAGGTCTCCAATCTACACAAGCCGGTTAACGTGCACCAAGAAGACCGGACGGCAGGCAGCCCCCAGTGATCTCATGTCACTCTCTCGCTGCCATCCTATGAAACGGCACCATTAGGGCTCCCATTGTACAGATGCACAAGTTGAGACTCAGAGAGGTTAAGTTAACCAGCCAAAGACCGAAGCTGGTGACAGTGCCAGGATTTGAACCAAGGTATAGCTAACTCCAGGCTTCTCCCCTGCCTTCTACCAGAACAATAGGTCTCAGCTATTTTTCCATGTTTTTCCCCAGGGTATGTTGGGCGACATCTGGAGACACTCTTGGTTGTCACAACTAGGGGAGGCGAGAGCTCCTGCTTATCTATGGGTAGAGGCCAGGGATTCTGGCAAACATCCTACCGTGTGCAGGACAGACAGCCCCTCCCAACAAGGAATTATCAGGCCTGAGATGTCAAGAGTGCCGAGGCTGACAAACTCTGGACTGCAATGTGTGCCGTAGACGCCCGTAAGCTGGGGTTGGATCCTCCCCGACGACACTCAGGACTGTCTTTACGCACAGCCAGTTATCGGATGAGCTACTAGTGAGTATGCTCAGGGCTGGGAGGAGCCAGCTCCAGGCCCCAGGTGTGGGTGGCCCTGGCAGCCAGAGCATGGCCCCAAACAGACAGCTGGGGCAGGGATGGGAGGAACAAATGCCCCAGATGCCCGATGAGTGATGCCAGCAGGAGAACAGCAGGCAAGAGGGGGACGGCTCCCAGGGCAGCTGCGCTTCCTCGCCCCCTCCCCCACACCCTCCCCCGCGCCCTCCCCCGCACCCTCCCCCAGGATGTCTGTCCTCAGCAGCACAATCATCAGCTCCTCGAAGGATACAAAACACAAACAGTGCTCGGAGCTGCCGCTCTCCCCGGACAACACTGAACTAATATTTGTTTTAGCAAATGGCTGAGCTGTTCATCTTCTCCAGCAATGGGGATCTGTTTTCCTTTCAAAAAATCACTGGGATTCTAAGTCTGGGAAGCCGGCATCCCGAGGGCTGGACGCACAGGAAAGAGCGCTCTGTGACTGACAAAGCAGCAGGGGCAGTGGGAAGTGGAGGCGAAAGTAGCCGTCATCCTACTGTGCGCTGGGGTTTATACACATTGCCTCATTCATGAAAGCCCTGAGAAAAAGGGGTTGTTTTGGGGTTTTTTTTATTTTTTTGTTTTTTGTGGTTGCAGCGAGTCCCAATTTTCAGAGGAAAAAACTTAAACTCAGAGAGGTAAGGTAACTTTCTCAAGGTCACACAGCTTGTGAGGGATTTAAGCACCCACATGTGCCTGATTCCAAAGCTCCCCACAGGTGCAGGTCCGTGCTGCACCTGCAGTGGGGCCTGTCAGCAGAGCAGAAGCCTCGTGCACCTCTTTTACGGGACAGAGAAGCGTCAACTCAGGGAGCAGGGGGAGAGGAGGTCAGCAGAGAGCTCTACAGACCCTGATCCTGCCAGGAGTCTTTCAAAGTGGCCTGAAGGTTGCGAGGATTTACAAGCACGTGAGCTTGGAAGTTCCTGCGGCAAGGCAGACTTCTTGGTCAGTTGGATTCCTTGGTTCAATAATATCATTAGACACGGTTCTTTCTGTTTCTCCCCTCTACCTTCCTTGGCATCAGCTTTCCTCATGGTGGCAAATGGCTGCAGCAGCTCCAGGTATCCCTTCTTTCTCCCCCCAGCCTTCCTTTGCATAACCCCCTCCTCACATTCAGTAGCCCAATTTGGGTCACATGTCCATTCCTGGACCCATCTTTTCGGCCAGGAGAAGAGCCGATACTGACCGGCTTAAGCCTGGGTTAACTGAAGGAGACATTGTAACAGGGAGCATAAGATTAGGAGGCTGATTGGGCAAGAAGAAATCAAAGTCAACTCTTAGAATTGGGGCTGGGCTCAATAACTCGAAAACGACATGGCTGTTTCACTCCTGAGCAGGGGATGGGAGAAATGTTGGAGAAGGAGCCATGTGGTCTACCACAAGCACCAAGCAAACCAGTTTCTGTTTGAAGTCCAGCCAGGCTGGGGTTGGACCAGGTGGTCAGCCAGTATATGTAAAAATAATGATTGTAATGGATTATAATCTGTAGAATAAAATAAGTATGTACAAGCCAATACTGACATAATAAAAATATGAATAAATAAATAGATAAGTAGGAAAGAAGAGAATGTTCTTCCTCACAATGGAATCCAACTAATAAAAATAGAAGGAATGATGGAAATAGAAAAATCACCACTTGGCAAGCACCAGAGTAATAATTGTTTCAATAAATGAATCATCATCCATGGATGCTAAAATTAGTGGGGAAAAATATGAGGAGAAGCAAGATATTTATATAATCTCAAAGTATCAAGGGAAACATTGTAACTTTACAGCAGAGAAATCTGGTAGACACATTGTAAGCAAGCAATCCAAGTTAACATAAGCCATAAAGAACCCCTCGACATTATGTTCCTCCTGATAGCAAGCATTGAGAAGGACATCATATCACTTCTGTGATCTTCTTGCCAAAAATGTACAGCCTGAATTAATCATGAGAAAACATCAGACAAACCCAAGTCGAGGGACATTCTGCAAAGGGCCAGTGCTCTTCAAAAGTGTCAAGGCCATGAAAAATAAAGAAAGGTTGATAATTAAAGGAAGCTAAAGAGATGTAACAACTAAACTCAATACAGGATTCTGAATTGGACCCTGAACCACCGCAAAGACGTTAATGGGACAAATGAAAAAAAAAAAAAAATTGCATAAGGTCTACAGATTACATAACACTGTATCAGTGCTCATTGCCTCACTTTTGTTGTTGTACCTTGGTTGTAGACAATGTTAACATTTGGGGAATATCAGTGAAGGGCTCGTGGAAATATTTTGTACTAATTTTGCAGGTTTTCGTAAGTCTGGAATGGTTCTAAAATAAAAAAGATTTAAAAGTGTAAAAAGAAATGTCCTCCCAAAATATCAGAAATGCCTAATCTTCAAACGATGGCCTGTTGCAATTGAATACTCCTCCATTACTCCCAAATCTCTGATAAAATGCTGTGGTATCCTACTCCTTATGCTAGTGGTCCTTTGGGGAAACCAAGTTTGGTATGACAAATAAGCATGAGAGAGGGAGACTAAAGGTCAGGACCAGGAAAAGTGTAAGATCTCCAAAAATCCCCAGAGAGCTGGGCACATGACATTGGAGTCCCCACCATATGGGGGATGGGGACTGAGCCCCCTTTTTTGACTACTAGAGGACAAAGTGGCCCAATGGAAATGTAGAAGTCGGTTAGACTCAGATGAGGAACACTTGGTGACATGAAGAATTGACAGGGCTTGGGGAGCAGGTGGCATTGTAGGTGAGGAAAACCTGGTATGGCTGTCCCCATCACCCGTGACCAGATGATGGAGCAGGGCTGGTTTAGACAGAACTGCCAATTATACAGAGAAGAAGAAACGGATTCAGTTTCACAGAAGGTTTCGGTTTATCGAACCCCTCCTATGAGCCATTCGCTAAAAAGTAAAGAGGGAAGTAGGAAACTGTCAGGAAGTGGTGTCATGAAGCCAGAAGGAGAAGCCACGTGGCGTCCCAGAATTCACTAGAGGGAGGAGTTTGTGCAGGGGGGTAGGAGGGGAGCAGAAAGGGGAGAGCAACCAGGGAGGACTGCAGGGAGGAAGCAACATTTGTTCTAGGCCTTGAAGAAAAAGCTTCTGACAGATGGAAGGAAATAGTAAGGTGGTCACTTCAGGCTCAGGAGAAAGGAAACACACAAACACCTGAAAAATACTCTCCCTCCCCTCAACCAGGTGTCCTTCTATCAGGTAAGATACGAGGCATTCCAGGGGGCTCTGTCCGAAGGGCTGTGAGCCAAGACTCCCCGCCACATAGGATCAGGGCACTCCAGATAATCTGATGCGGCAGCCAGGAGACAATCTCGAACCCACAGATGTCCCTCTCGGAGCCGTGCCCTCGGGAACAAAGCAAGCCTGTCCTTTCCCAGCCTCTGAGCACTCAGGTTCAAGTGTCCACTGCGGCAGCTCTTCCACCAGCGCAGGTCCCGCCCTGGGGAGCCGGGTCAGAGCCGGGAGGGGAGACCGAGCGTGGGGAGGGATGCACAGGAATTTAGACAAGGCCACTGGCGTGGCTAGGGGGTCCCTGCAGGACCAGGCCTAAGTCCCAGGGACAAGGAACCGAGGCCCTGAACTCCTCACCCTGACAGATGTCACTGAGGGCCCCATCATCAGCTTCCAAGAACCAAGGGCTGAACCACGACCTCCTCTCAGCCTTCTAGTCGGGAGTCCATGAAAGAGAGGAAAGGACAGAGACAAAGACTGAGTGGGGGAGGGCCGGGTGGATAGTGTGTGTGTGTGCACGTGTGTGTGTGTGTGTGTGTGTGTGTGTGTGTGTGTGTGTGTGTGAGAAGTGGGGACAGGGAGGGGACAGGGAAAACAAGAGTGGTCTGAGCAGAGCCGAGGAGGAGGAGGAGGTGGCACAGAGACCCTCACATATGGGGACAAAGACAGGCCATGGGTAGGGACTGAGACAGAGAGTGGGCAGAGGAGAGAGCTGGGAGAGGAGAAGGGCCCAGACAATGGCAGCAGGGCAGAAACAGATGGAGACAGAAATGGAGAAAAAGACAAAAGCCCCGAGAATGAAATAAAGTTTTGGGGGTGGGGAGAGACTCTTTTTGGAAGCAAGGTGAGGTTGGACCAGACAGTCTGTAAATCTCTGTCTGCAACTTAAAAGAAGGGGAAAGACAAAGGGTAAAAAAAAAAAGAAAGAAAGAAAGAAAGGGATGGTTATAGAAGCAGATCAAGGGAAAAGAGGAAGGGGAAGCTGAGAGGCAGAGGGAGGAGCTGGAAGATGAGGAAGTGACCAGGAGAGGGGACGGTCAGGGCTAACTCCAGAAAGGAGGAGCGGGTGGTTTGAGGGGGTGACAGCCTCCAGGGAGATGCCTGCAGCCTCCAGGGGCTCCCAGGCTGTAGTCAGCACTTCTCAGCAGGTGCAAAAGTCAGGCACCGCCTCCAAGGAGTTTGGGTCCTGGCTCCTCGCGTCCTCGGATGGCAGGTGCAGTGACAGACTTGCGGGTTGGGGCAGCTGGATCGGGGATCTGGCCACTGTGGAGGGGACCCTGCCTGCTCTTCCTGGGGCAGTGGGACATCATGACTGGCTTCATTTCCTGACTTTCTTCTGCAACTCCCCCCACCCCCCACAGTTCTGTCTAGCACTTATTATTTTTAAATGAAAATGTATCAAAATTAATTTTATTTTTACAATTATCTGAGAATTTCACAGTCCCTCTTGGGAACATCAGTGGTATCTTGGGGGGAGCTACAAAGAGAATTAGTAATCCTGGGACAGACGTATGCCATCTGCCAGCTTCCGAGCTGCCGCCGCTGCCAACAGTCAATAGCGTATGCCCCAGGGAGGGGACGGGGGGCTCTGAGTGGTGACGTGCATCCACCCAGAGGAGGAAGCCAAGATGTGACTGGCCCGAGTCTACACTCCGCCTGTGACTGTAGCAGCTTCATCTGTGGCCAGGGTCATAGGTCATGTAGAGTCCACTCTCTGAGGTCAAGTTGTGGGGTCACAGGGATTCCTAAGGAGTCCCCTCCTGGCCCAGCCTTCATAGACGTCCCCTTAGTCCATGTAGCTGAGGTCTCATCAAGGCTGGCACCCAAGCCTGCTCCGGTTCAGGCTCATACCACCACCCCTGCCTGCTGCCCTGGACCTCCTGGGCAGATCCTTCTCCACTGGTCCCTGCCACTCCTCCTGCTCCCAGCCTTCCAGAAATTCTGTAGTTTTGCGAAATCAACTTTGCCACAGTGGAGCAACACCTACAGGCGCTGGTCACCTGCAGAAGAGCAAAGAGGACTCATGTTTGGGCCACCCAAAGTGTCATGCATGGACAATAGCTGGAAACAAGCAGGTTCAAGGGCAGATGTGCCCACTGGGTGAAGCCTGCATCCTTCTCTCCGCCAGATCTGCTCAGGGATGGGACACTGACCGTCAACAGGTACCAAGCGCCAAGGCACAGTGCAGAGCCCTTGGCATCTGCCTTCCCATGTGATCCTTGCAGCAACCCTGGGAGTTAGACACTGTTGTATCGTCTCACCTTCACAGAGTAGGAAACTGAAGCTCAAGACGATGCATAAACTATCCAGGTGGTGAAATAAGCCGGAGCCCCACTAATGCTAGAAGGGTGCAAGTGGAGTCTGAAGGTCACTTTTCAGAGACTGTAGAAGGAATTCAAGCATCGAATGGGGAGTTTAACTAGATAGACTCTGAGGTCTCACTCAGCCCAACCTTCTGTGACTCTACAACTGAAAGAATCACAGGCAAGGTGGGGGGAAAGACATCTAGGGCTGATCATTAGTTCTTCCCACAAAGAGAAGAGTCTTTGTACAGAAACAAACCTTCCTATGTGCTTGGTTCTCAAAAGGAAGTGCTCTGTGCATAACCCAGAAGTTCTGGTCTCAGATAATTCATGGCTGATCTGTTCTGTGTGACATATCTGAGAAAATGGGGATGGGAGGACCAAGCCAGAGAAAAAAAAGAAAGACAATGGAGCCTGGAGCTCAAAGAAATGAGATGAAAGTTACTTACATCCAGGAATAACCAAGGGGTTTTTGTGCACAAAGATTTCTAACATCCATGAGGTTTTCTGTGCTGCTCTCAGAAAGAAAGTTCCCCCACTGCCCCAGAACCTTGGTATATTGGGCTTCCCACATCCCCTTGACCTGCTGGCCTTGTGGGGAGTGAAGGAATTGGGGAAGTGCCCCGTGAGGCAGAGTGCTACCTGGAGAGCCAAAGCTACCGAATTCATGGTAGTTTTTTTTTTTCTTTTTTTTTTAACATTAAAGGACAGATTATTCAGGAGTCCCAGAGAGTGATCAAGAACTCAGCAGAAGCAAGGCTTGGAACCTGCACCCAACTGGGTTTCCCATTGCACAGGGGATGAACTTCTGGTCTCAAGATGATAGCCCATGCTGCAGATGACTGACTGCCACTAAACCCACAGACGTTCAGTAGATGTTGTAGGAACGGACACATGTGTACATAGCCACACTTGCAACCCAGGGAAGGACTTGTTAGAGACCTGGATATGGAGAGGACTTTCTGCGAGAAGAAAGAAGCACAAGGGACTAGACTGGAAGGGCAGCCACAGGCCGGCTGTGCACAGGAGCGTGCGACAGAACATGCAGCACCAGAGGGAGGGTGCGATGTGGGGAGGCAATCTCCAAATCAGGCATGAATGCGAGGACTCGGGGTGGAGAGGGCAGTGCCCAGAGAAGGTGATGGTGCCTTGAAGATGGGAAGCGCCCTCAGCCAGAAGACCAGCCGCCAAGGGACCCCGCCTGCAGGCACGACCCAGCCAGCCATCGCCGGCATTCACTAAACATGCCAACCCCTTACCCAGCCCCCATGTGGGCAGTACCAACAGTCTAAGAGGAAATCTCAACTACAAAGACGAGTGCACAGTCAAGATTCACAATACAAGGGATGAGACTTGAGTCAGCTGGCTTAAATCTTGAAGGACAGAGTGACCTTGAGCAGACTGAGGATGTAGGGACTTCTAGCAAGCCGCTCTGGCTTCTAGAACCCTCCTTCGCTGCCCTTGACAGACACAGACCCTAGGCTGAAAGTGCTTTTGGCCACCCAGGCAGGGGGTCTGGGGTGTAGAGGGCAGAATGGGAGGGAGAGGAGGAGAAAAGTCCGGCAGTTCAGGATTTGTTCTCTAGACACTTCAGGCCCGGAGACCTGGAATCTCTTCCCAGCTCTGGCAGAGCTCCCTAAATGAGTCCCTTTCATTTTCAGAAAATTCTTGGCATAATGTTAGCCTCTCCGGGTCCCCTGAAATGTGAAATGAAACCTGGAGGTGAGCAGACCACAGCAGGGGAGATAATGGATCACATTTTCTAGATATCACTTTCTATTAGTTGCAAGCAGAGGTTTATGTTGCAAATGGGGTTTGTCCGTGAGCAGAGAACATGCGATGCAGTTAAATTGAAATGTGGAACTGACAGAGGCTTGCGGACAATAAGCTGCCACGATTAGAGCGACGCATTAGACTCGTGCCGTTAGGTCCACTTTCCTCCGCCAGCGAGCAAGGGAGGAAGTGAAAACCTCCCTGGACTTCACTCTCTTGCTCGTTAGCTCTATTCTACCTCAGTGGCTTCCAGCTCACTGGCCGTGGCACTACTGCAAAGGCCTCTTAAATCCACATGTGCTCCAAGCTGTGTCTGCAACCTGAATAAACTATATGCTTATATATCAATGCACAAGTTTGTTTCTAGCAGGTGCGGGTGCTTAAGGGTTACTGAATTCGTGGCAGCTCTTTTAACATGAAGTATTTGCTCAATCAATAATTACTATGAACACTGCTTCTAACGTGTGGGAGCCCATAAGATTTTTTGACATAACAAAGGTTTTCTCAAAGAAGCTTTCCAGGATTCTACCCAGACTGGTCCCCCTGTGCCAAAGGGCAATTTGTTTTGGAAGAAGCTAGAGCAATAGGGTCTGTGCAACCAAATAGGGTTGGCTATGAATAAACGTGATGAGTATATCCGAATGGAAAGACTTAAACTGTGTTTTCCTCTGCTCACACACGACAATCAGCACAAGTAGACTTCTGTGACCAAATGTGTGTGTGTATATGGGGGGGAGGGGTTCTCTCTACACACAAAGCAAGCAATCAGTTTTGCAGTGGACGCCAGCTGGGTGTCCTACAATCCAGTTCCAACACTGTCTACCTGGAGATAGCATCAGGTCCCACAGTCTGAGGGCTCAGTCCCTATGACTGGCCCCCACTTCCAAAGCCAATCAAAAGCTCAGGTTGTTTTTCCTGTGCTCCTGACAGATCAGCCATAAGTCAGTTCCCACGACCCCCTGCTTGAGTTGGATCAATTTGCTGGAGTGGCTCATGTAACTCAGGGAAACCTGTTTACCAGTTTATTATAAAAGTATCCCAAAGGATACAGATGAAGAGATGTGTAGGGCCAGGTGTGGGGGAAGGGGCGCGGAGCCTCCGTGCCCTCCCTGGGAGGCCACCCTCAGAAACCTCCACGTGTTCAGCTATCTGGAAGCTCTCAGAACCTAGTCCTCTTGGGCCTTTCATGCAGACCTCATTGGATAGGTTTGATTGACAATCATGACTGCACAATAAGGGTGTGATCTGATACTAACAGACTGAGTGGGGAAACCCAGCAAGGCCTGCCCATAGATTCTTCTTGGCCTCTCTGTGCAGCTTTCCTTCTTCCAGGGTGTGGAGCAGGACCCTGTCTGGAATGAGGGTCTTATGACCCACACGCAGATTAGAGTCCTGCTTGGCTGGTGAAAGGAGGGCAGGGGGAGGTCAGATAGAGAGAGATTCGGTTTTCTGAGGCCTATAGGGCTACAAGATTATAACAAAAGCTGTGGGAGCGACAAGCCGTAACAATAGACTATATATATATATATATATATATATAAAATAATATCACAGCATGGGTGGGGATGGTGGGGGAAATGGGGTAGGTCAGGGCACCAGCTGCATGTGGCACAACCATATAAGGGATGGGGCCTGGGAAAATGTGCGTAGTCACAGTGGGTACCAATGGCTGTGGGTGAGAATGCACATTGGTGGGCGTGAATGGGCATTGGTAGGTGTGGACAGGTGTGGCAGGGTGCGTATATGTGAAGAAGCATGGCCTGGCTTGCCTAGGCATGGAAAGGACAATGCTGTCCCAACTCTCCATCTTCTCCCCACCCCTCCCAGCCACTCTTGCAGTTAAGTAGGATCCGTGCGCTAGTTCTAGTTAACAGGCTGTGGGCAGAAATGACTTGTGCCCCTTCTGGGCTAAAGCACAGAAGAGCCGGCGTGTAACCTTCTAGCTGCCTGTCCTGGTGCTGCAGCGACCAGCAACATTCCAGACGTGGAACTTCGTCACTGAGTGACCATGTAAATTTCGCCCCACGGCTAACTGAGGCTGGACGCAGGGCCTGAATGAAAAATACTCTTAGCTGTATCAAAGCAGAGTCCATTTTTCTGCAGCATGACCCAACCTGTCCGGGCTGATGCACTGGCATGGGGGAGGGTGGCTGTCTCGGCGGTGAGGGCTGCATTGATAAATGGGTATGGGCAGGCACTCATTAATTCATTCCCTTTGTCCCACAAATATTTACGTGGCAGACACTGGGGCAGATAATCATTAGTGAACAAAACGATCAAAAAGCTGGCCCTATAGAGCTTACATTCTAGTGGGGCAGAGAGAGACAATACATAAAATTAATTGCATTAATAGGATATTGAAGGGTGATAAATGTCATGGGGGAAAAATAAGGTCTCGTAAATGGAACCCTGGCTAACAGTTGCACAGTTAGGCCCTGACAGAGGTGGGGGAAGGAGAGAGACCCCGAGACCTAATTCTGAGCTCAAGTCACGACCTCTCCCCAGCCCACCCAGGACAGCATCCCTCCCTGTGTGGACCCCTGAGAATAGAAGGGCTTCAGGGGCCATCGGGGAATTTTGCAATTCCGGCCTCTGAGAATGAGTCAGCTCATGGAGTCACGAGGGGCACCTGGGCCATATGGGATGTGCACCAGGTACAGGAAAGGCCACCTGCTGTCTAGGGATGCTCTGACATGAATCTGCCTGGACGGGGAGGTGAGCAATAGACAAAAGGGTGCTGACTTAGAACTGTGCTGTTTTTTCCTTCTTACATTCTTCCCCTTCCTGGGTTTGGATCTCAAGATCTAGGGACTTGAATCCCTGGGGAGTGTGATTTTGTTGTCGCTCCGCTTTTCTGCAGCCTGAGAGCCTGGGCTGGCCACCACCATTTCCAGACTTTCATTCCTCCTCCCCTAGGCAAACATCTCCCGCTTTGGTAATTAGCAGCAGCATCTTCCCCCTTCTCCTGCTCACTTTCTAGAACCTCATGCAGTAAATAAAAAGAGTATAACTGAGCCTGACTTAGCAGGAAAGGAGGAGGGGGGAGGGGGAGAGGGTTTTGAGGACAACATTTGAAACCCTGCGTCCCCTACGGCACCAGACAGACTGTCTCAGACCCCTGGGAGGAAGATGTAACACAGACAGTCACTTGATTGTGCAGAAATTAAGCACAGTTCATTAAAACACAATATTTAGGTGAAATAATTCTGTAGGAGCGGCTTTGAATAATTGAAGATGCATTTAATTTATTGTATTGCTCTGGCGTGAATACTAAGAGTGAGACAATAGCAATTTTTAAAGTTGAGTAAATATTGATTAATAAATTTTCAACATGAAAAATTCCTTGCTACCAGGCACAGGATTTAATTCTCTGTGCATGGGCCTTAGCTCATGTATGCTGACATTTGGTGGCTGTCTATTCTAGGCTGTATTGACCACGTGCACCAGTTTCTACCCACCAAGCAGACTCTGAGCCCTACCTTTCAACACAGATGCTAGAGGCTCATAGGATCTATATTATTTCCAGATAATTTCTTAAATACCAACTTAATAGTAATAATATTAATAATTGCATTCAATTTAAAGGATTTATTAAACTTTTTAAAGTAAGAATTAACATTTTCCCCCAATACTATGACAACTCCATAAAATACTCTACCTTTCTTGTTCTGGAGGCTTGGGTTGGTCCTATGTCTAATTCAGCTAATCAATAGCTTCATGTTGTACTACATAAATGATAATTTGCTGACGATCTAGGAAATTCCAATTTAGGAAATGATGGCATCGGTGATAAGGAAAAATAGAAACTAAAGAAAAAGAAAAAAAAAGTCGGTGAACATCTATCCTGTAATAATTAGACCGGAAAGAGAATGGGGCTATATTAAAAATTTAAAAGGTCACATGGAAAGAGTCCAGGGCTTAGAGTCAGGGAACCTTTGTTTGAAACTGAACTTTTGTCACTTTGCGAGTGAGCTTTTAAATACCAAGCAGTTTACTTGGCGCTTCCACATGCATTAAGTTGGTTAATATTTCATCTTCTGCCCTGGATAGGGCACTTCTGCTCTCACGCCTACATTTGGCACTAAATTTTCCAAAGGGTTACATATTACAATATAATTATATGGTGGTACGTTGTAATACAATTATATAATAAGTTATATAATGTAATGGAAATAAACAGCATAAATTATATATCATAATTTTTATGCTCCAATAGAATTTACAAAGCATTTGTCCATAAGTTGTCTCATATGATCTTCTCAGCAACCCTTTGGTGGTGTCTTCTTCTGACTCCGATTTGTGGAGGTGGAAGGAGAGTCTCAGAGCACAGTGGCTGCTTCGTGGTGGGCCTGGGAGCCAGGTCTACTGACCCTGACTCCGGAGGCCAAGGCAGCCCTAATGGCATACACTGATCTAGCACCACCAAGACCCTGGTTACCGTCTTACTTTCTTTTTATGTCTTCCTAGTACAAGTAAATAAAAATAATTATTAGTGTACAAATACAAATGTCAAGCACTACAGATAAAGTAAAGCAAACTCCCCTTGGTCATCCCTTTCTATTCCAAGCCCTTTCCCCAAAGGTACCACTGATCTCAGTTTGGTGACTATACTTACAGAACTGGATGTATGTATGTATGTATGTGTGTACGTATGAATGTGTACATGTGTGTGCACATGCACACGCCTGCCCCGGACACACCTCATATTTTTACAAGAAATAATTAATACAACTTTCCGTTGGTTAAGTCACATACTGGGTTTTCAATATGTGCAGTTAATCTAATTCCAACTGATGCAGATTTTGGTACCAGAAACGAGGTGTTCAGGTAAGATCGCCTAGAACATGGAAATGGCTAAAGGTAGGACATGAAGAGTGGCTATTAAGGACCCAGATATTGCAGGCTGGAAAGCTGGTGGACCTTGTTAAGAGATGGTGTTGTCGAAACCGCACGGGAGTTTCAGCCTAGGTCCAGTTACTCATTGCGCAAAGATCCAATTATTGAGACAATGAGAATTGCCAAGGAAGAAAGGAATTTATTAATATGAAAAGCATCTTGCCCAGAGAACGGGAAAAGCTGACTCAGATCCACCTCCCCAACTAACAGAGATCAAGGGCCCTGTGCTATGTGCTTTGGGGGCAGGTGTGTTTTGCCCAAGGGCCTTCAGAATCTCAACTCTTTGCCTTGCAGAAAATTCATTTCTGGGAAACAACTCAAAAGGTCAAGTAGTTAGTTAAGGGAGAGGATTATTTAAAAAAAAAAAAAAAACATGTAGGGGTCATTGAAGTTTGTTCATAGAGCCGGTTGCAATAGCAAAACACTTGGTCATTTTTCACCTCGGAAAGCAGACCTGAGGTTATATGAAACTCTAGCGTTGAGGGAAACGACAAAGGAAATTCTGGAAAGTTAGAACGAGCTGATTGCCTTTTCCACTTTTATCAAAGTCCTACGAAACAGACATGAATTCAGTCCACAAGCAGAAATAAAAGGAAATGCTGCATTGCTAAGGAAGACACTCTTTGCCTGTGGCCTGCAAACCAAGGGGACCGAGAAGAAAGGTTGACAAACCCAACCACGTGTGTGTGTGTGTGTGTGTGTGTGTGTGTGTGTGTGTGTGTGTCTCCCACTGAACCAGTTACAAGCTGTCACTGAAAAATGGCCGGTGACTCTCCAACAAAGTTAAGGAGCTGCAAGGGTGAATGAGATTCAGAGTGTTGCCCTCCCACCCTTGTTCATTGCGTTCAATGGCTTTAAGTTTTCTCCCATTAAGTAGAGAGGGGGACTAGACAGGGCATATCCCATTAGGTAGGCTTGAAAGCCCGATCAAGGTCATTAACCAAGGATACGCTCAGATGTCATTGGCCAGAGAGAAACAGACCTGTAGGATTCCAAACCTTTTAGGGAATTCTATTGTCAATAGACAGGTGGATACATAATAGGAAAAAGAAAGCGAAGAGAGGGAGGGAAAGAGGGGGAGAGAGAGAGGGAGAAAGGACTTTTAAAATAAAATCTAATCATGACCAGCCTTCAAGAGCCTAATGACTTCAACCCTTAAATCAATCCCTTCAGAAAACGGGTTACAAAAATTGTGCAGCTTCCATAGATAAACTTCCCAACACCCACCTCAGATGTGGCCACTGAAGAGAGTGGACCAATGACATTTCTAATAGATAAAATACAGGATCTCATAAAATATTTTACGAGACAAAATACAGGATGCCAAGTTAGATGTGAATTTCGGATAAACAACAAATACTTTTTTAGTGCGTAATGCAACATTTGGGACATCCTATGCTAAAAAGGTTATTTGCTTATTTTCCTGAAATGCACATTTCACCTGCTGGCCCAAATATTTTTTTTTTTTTGTATCTAAATCCGGCAACCCTCTTCTAGAGCGTACAGCCAGCCAGGCACTGCCAGGTTGGGTCGCCAAAAGATTTTCCTCACTCCCAAAATAGGGAATCCTTACCGTTCCTGCTCAGAGAATTCATAATTACTGTCTACCAGTAACTGCTCTGTGATTCCCTTTCGCCACTTTTGTGGGTGTTTTTTTCCTTTCTACCATAGTTTATTGGGTATGTCGGGGCAAGAGCATTTGGCTTGAAATTTACAGATCACTAGTTCATGAAAAGCAACAGAGACCTGAGAAAAGATGTGCACATCACCCAGACTGGACAGTCTGCTAGTCGACTATCAAAAAAATCCATTTGTGTTTTTCTTTACGGGAGGAATATTTTTATGATTTCGGGTAGCAACATGCCCAGCTAAAAATTTTCCTTTTCTATCTTTCAGTGCAAACAGGGTGGCCAATATCACATAAGCACAATTCATTAAGTAGGACTCCCAGGAAGGCTAAGAAGGCAAAGAATCACGTCCTTTTGTTTTCTTCTGCTTTATTTCTTCTTCCTGCCTGGAATGCAGATGTGAAGGCTGGAGCTCCAGAAGCATCTTTAGTCACAGGTAAACTTCAAAATGAAATCACTACATGAAGGATGGGAGAGCCAACAGATAGAGGGAACTTGGGTTCCTAGTGGTTGTGGAGCTGCCATGCTTGTGATGGAATGATAACCTCAAGCTCTCATCTATAGGAGAGATCAATCATAATGCTTTCTCTTGTTTAAGCCACCTGTCTGAGTTTTCTGTCTTACTTAGCTAAACTGGTATATCCATCCTTCCCCCACCAATTTCAAACACCACCTTTAAATCATGTACTGTATTCCCACACATGATCTTTTTCAGGTCTCCTTAATTCTAATTCATCAATCTAATTTTTTTTCTGCATCAATATACCACACTATTTGATTATTATTAATGCTATATATCTCAATGTTGTGTAGGACAAGATATTAGACACCATTGATGTCCTTTTTCTCAAATTTATCTTTGCTGTTCTTACACATCTGTTCCTTCATATAAATTTTGGAATTTGCTCATAAAGTTCCATGATGAATGTTCGTGAAATTTTTATTGGGTTTATAGATACTGTAGAGTAAATTAACTTCTTTACAATTGTGTGTTCCTATCTATATAGATGGTATAATCTCACCATTTATGTAGGCTGTTTTTTAAGTCTTTGTTTAAATGCAATTTCCTTCATAGATATCTTTTGCATTTCTTTTAGGTTTTTTTTCTATTTTATTTTTTGTTGTTATTTCCACCATAATAGGAAATTTAATTTAAATTACCTTTTTAAATTTATTATTGATAACCTATAGGTAATGTATTGCTTTTTTACATTGATTTTATATTCTGTCCTCTTCTGAACTCTCATTCATTTTTCCAGTTTGCCAGATGATTCTCCTCCATATTCTAGGTAAATAATCATATAGTTTTATCTCTTACTCTATGGTATCTATGTCGTTGTCTCATTTTATAGGGCAGAGCAGAGATTATTTTTAACTTCATCGCCTAGAGAGTTTTGTAAAATACCAACATCTGGGCCCCACCGCCCGTAATTCTGATTTAGGTGGACTGAGATGGGCCCAGACATTGATATTATTTTGAGACTCCCACGTGATCCCAGTAGACAACCTGCATTGAGGATCCCTGAACCAGGAGCTCAAACACAAAACTGAGTAGCAGTGGCAGTAGGCCACATCCTATCCTGTTCCTTGCATGCTGGGAATCTTGGAAACACTGTGTGATGTTTCATGGGTCTCATGTAAATACCCTTTATCAAATGAAGGTGTTTTCTACTATATCTAGTCTGGAGACATTTTTTTGAATAGGGAATGGAGTTTTATTTTTTGATTTTTTTTAATCTTGGACTGAAAGATTCATTTGGTTTTAATTAAGTTCTCTTTATTCTTATAAAAGCATTTATGGTAACAGATTTTCCTCAGAATACCATTTTGCCCCTAACTCACTCTGTAATATTCTTTTAATCAATATATAAATATATTTTAATTTCCATTTTGATTTCTTCTTTAACCCAACCCTAGTTCACACTGTATATATGGTTTCCTAAAACTTGCAAATATAGAAGATTCTTCAGTTATCTTTTTGTCGTTAATATCTAATTCTATTGTATTTTGTATATGAAAATGGCCCATTTCTGCTTTTAAGAATGCATTGTGATTTCCTTTGTGGGCCAGCTTGGATTGACTTTTAATCTAAAACATAACTGCAAGTAATATAATTGAAGACTACATTCTCTCTTAGGCACACGCCTATGAAATAAAACTTTTTATTAAAATTCTCTATTTTCTTCATTGTTTTTATCTGTTAATATTTGATATGTCAATTTATGAGTGAAGTGTGAGGTTTTGTCAAGTTGTCCTTTCATTTCTTTTTAGGTTTAAATATAATTATGGCTTTGTGCATGTCTCCTTGTATTTCTCTAAGTGGTTTTGCTTTAATATTTCATATCTACGTTGTTGGCACATAATGATATATAATTGTGATCATTCCTTGAAGAATTATTCCTTTGCTTATAAACAGCATTTCAATTGGGCCTTTATAATCCTTTTTAACTTAAATTGCATTCTACTTGATGTTAATATTGCTATTCTAGATTTTGCTGATATTTTTCACCCCTTTATTTTCAACATTTTTTGTCCTTTTGTTTTAAGAATTCCTCATGTTTAACAAACAACATATATCTCAATATTGGTTTTTCACTCAATCTGAGAGTCTCTGTCTTTAATAAGTCAATGTAACAC
Organism: Mirza zaza; assembly: GCA_008750895.1. Lineage (NCBI taxonomy): Eukaryota > Metazoa > Chordata > Mammalia > Primates > Cheirogaleidae > Mirza > Mirza zaza. The sequence continues at coordinate 58,512 of VSMD01013201.1, read as the reverse complement.
ATTACTATGATTACAGGGACTTATTTTTGCCAAATGATTTCATGTTTTTCACATTTTCTTGCTGTTTTTTTTTTTTTTTTTTTTCTTTTCTGGCTTTGATTGATTTGATCAAACTGGCTTTGTTTCATTTTTCTTCTAACTTTAGAATTTACATACTGTATGTATTCTCCCACTGGTTATCCTTAGCTTTTCAACACACCTACTTAAACTTAGATTTTTCTAATACTATCCAAACTCAAGTCAGTTTCTCTTACCTTTGCCCAAACAAGACCAAAACCAACTCACTTTTATCACCTCTGCCTTCTCATTCCACATTCACCAGCTCTTCCTCCTCTAGTGGTTCTTTGCTTCTCGTAGTTCAATGCTTTTCTTTTGGATTTTTTTTTCCGCAAGTCCTGGGATATGCTTGTGGAATCCTTTTGTTTTGTTTGGTTTGGTTTGGTTTAGAGACAGGGTCTTGCTCTGTCACCTAGGCTGGAGTGCAACAGTGCAGTCATAGCTCACTGCAGCCTCAAACTCCTAGGCTCAAGCAATCCTCCTGCCTCAGCCTCCCTAGTAGCTGGGACTACAGGTACATGCTACCACACCCGGCTAAGGGAATCCTGATTTTTAAAAGCCCAGGGGACTTCTGAGCATTATGACAGCTTTCCCTTCTCCTTGGAAAGAAGTAATTAATAAGTTATATCTATCATTACTAAAATATGATATTACAAGGCTCTGAAAATTCCATCGAGGAAAAACAAATAGCAAGAAAGGAAGAGAACATATAATATCTGTAAAATTTTTATAAGGAATCTCTACCTGGACCGGAAAGTATGCTTGCTGGCTGTATAGTGATCCTGTTAGTGAATACACAGGAACCTGCCCCTCCAGGCTCAGAGGAGAAAAGCAACAACTGTGTTAGGCTCATCACTTTCATTGTGTCTTCCCCAGGGAGCATAAAAAGAGGGTGAAACTCACCCCAACTTTATGGAGACACCCTCAGTCATGCCCAACAAACCTTTTTGCTATAGAGAATCATGCTGATATGAACGCGGTGCATCAGGGTGATTCTCAGCGTGGCAGTATCTTCCCAGATCTTTCTGAGAATAACAATTAAATGCATTCGAAGTCTTCTTCCACTCGCTTTGTTAACTTTGCTCTCAGACGTAAGTTCGTTGGTTGCCTTTGGTGTCTCCCTCACGGCGCTGGCTTCCCTCGGATGTGGATGGTTTCTGGAATTTTGCAAAGTTCACCTTCGTTTGTCAAATTCCCCACTGGCCGTGCTGGAGGAGCTACACTGATGTTCCAATGCACCGTCCAGGCCGACACCTCAGCCTTCCCGATTACTCGTGGAGGCGAGCTGTGATGCGGGGAGAGGCACGTGGGCTGTCTGGGGTTGCCGGGTGTTGGCGGCCACCCCAGGCCGGGCTGTCTGACCCCAACAGCCACGCTCACTGCTCCCTCTCCACATGGCACTCCCTTGTTCCTTACCGGACAAAGGGGCCGCATCTCCCATCCGTCACCCCCTCAGGGGCTTTCTGGCCTCTTCTCGTCCCGGCATCACAAGCTCCAGGCTTGCCATATACCCTCAGACCCATTCCCGTCTTTTGCAACCGTCCTCTGCTACAGAGGACTTTTGACGACAGCTTCCTTGCTCAATCTAAGGGGCCTTCTCATAATCGCTGTCCATCGGCAGCGTCTCTTCTTTCTTCCCAGCATGGTTATGGGAACTTCTTACAATAATTATTTCTGTCACTTCTCAGCAGTTGGGGCAGGAGCGGGGAAGCTGCTGCATGTTCATCATCTGCCCTCTCGACCTGGGTCTCTAGTTATCAAATACTTTCCAGAGTTTCTTATTATCAAATCATGAGTGCAAATCAACAGCCTGTTACTTATGGGAAGATCACATACGGAGAACAGATACCACTGAAGCATTGGCTTGTTTGTCTCTGCTAAGCAAACAGGAATTTTTTTGTTGGGCGGCCAAGTATTTTGACTAAAGCTTTGCAATTTTCTTCTTGTGCTCTCCCTGAGGAGTAGCTTTTCTTGAGTCCAGAGAGTGCAGACAATGGCTGCTTTAAAAATATGAATATTCCTTTGAGTAATACGGCTTTATTCTGACCCGTGCCCCGGAGGCAGGCAGGCTGCGTTTCATACACTTACGCAGCTGGAGGGAGAATTTTTCTTCTGCCAGCAACCAGCACAAGGATTCCTGGTAGATCTAGAAGCCACACCTTAGTAGGTATGATTCCTAGACAATCCCCCCTGGGGCAGAAGCTGGGACTGGGATAGAGACACAGGCTGTGTAGCGCAGGGGAGGAAGAGTTTTGCCTCTATTGTTCTAGGTTCAGGGATTGGGGTCATTTGAATCAAACTGACCAAGGACAGATTAGCAAGAGAAAAGAGTTTATTTCTGCATGCAGTATGCATCCACGCTGGAGTGTTCCGTAATAAGGAACTCAAAGGGTGTTTAGAATTTGCGCCTAATCTACTGAAATTTGTAGGAGAAAGGGAGAGGGGAGGAAAGGCCCCCAGGGAAGAACATATAGAGTCCTTTAGGAAAAACATTTTTCTTTTAGGAGGAAAAAACCAGAGATAAAAACGTTTGCAAGGCATGGATGTGGAGAGATAGGAACATTACTACACTGCTGGTGGGACTGCAAACTAGTGCAACCTCTGTGGAAAGCAATATGGAGATATCTCAAAGCGATACAAGTGGATCTACCATTTGATCCAGCAATCCCACTACTGGGCATCTACCCCAAAGATCCGAAGTCCCTTTATGAAAAAGACACCTGCACTTGAATGTTTATAGCAGCACAATTCACAATTGCAAAGCTGTGGAAACAACCCAAGTGCCCATCAATTCGTGAGTGGATTAATAAAATGTGGTATATATATACCATGGAGTACTACTCAGCTTTAAGAAACAATGGTGATCTAGCACATCTTGTATATTCCTGAATAGAGCTGGAACCCATTGTACGAAGTGAAGTATCTTAAGAATGGAAAAACCAGCACCACATGTACTCACCAGCAAATTGGTATTAACGGGTCAACACCTAAGTGGACATATAGGAGTAACATTTATCGGGTGTCAGGAGGGTGGGAGGGGGGAGGAGGGGATGGGTATATACAACCACAATGAGTAAGATGTGCAACATTTGGGGGATGGACACACTTGAAGCTCTTACTCAAGGGGGGAGGGGGCATGGGCAATATATGTACTGTATCAGACCTCTGTGAATGTAAAATATCTTGTACCTGCTTTATGATAAAAAAAAAAAAAGTTTGTGAGCATGTTTGTCCACATAGGTATGTGTGGTCTTTCCACCTTTTTCAAGGCCATAAAATTCTCCCAGAGAGGGGAGTTATGGCAGCCTCATGACCCACATGTTGCTGCTTTTGGTCAGAGAAGGGAAGCTCAGAGAAGGCATTTTTCTACATCTGTTAAGTCTCAAATGTCTTCAATTTAAAATAGTCTTTATGCCAACTCCGGGTTCTGAGTGGGTCCCCCCTGAGATACAGGGAGGGACTGTTGTTCCTGAGAAAGAGGGGAAGAGAGAGGCAGGAGGGAGGGACAGTGAGACAGTAGAAAACTCTGGGCGCCTGGCGAGACTCCTCAAACCTGGAGCGAGTCTGTCCACCGTGCTCAAGAATCACCTGCGGGGAGCCACTTTTAGCGGAAAGCCACTGAAAACCCCGGGCTACAGGAAACTGCTCTCTCAGGTGCTGACAGGAGAGGACCCTGAGGAGTCACCCCTCAGGAACTCTTCCCAGTCGTGGGGAAACGCTGGGCTTCCCCAGGCTGTGAATTGGGAGGGTTGAACCAAGTTTGCCTAAATTTCCAGGAGACAAGGAAGAAGCCCCTGTTGGGGAGGGTAACAGGCAAATGCCAACTCAGACTCCCCGCGGCTGTGGGCTTTGAGCTGGGGGCCTAGTGGGACAGACTCAGAGTCACTTCCTTCCTCTGTCCTAGTCTTCCCAAGAACCTGCTCCTCCAGGGGCAACCATCCTGATTCCAGATGCCTTTAAAATGTCCTGCAAATGCTCTATTCCACATCTATCCTGAATGTCCCAGATTTCCAATCTAACTCTTTCTATTCCTACTTAGCACAAAAGCCCCTTGTCAGACCAAGTTTCTTTCAGTTTGGGAAGATGAAGAAAGTTCTAGAGACGGATGGCGGTGATGGCTGCACAACTATGTGAAAGTATTTAATGCCACTAGACTGTACACTAAAAAATGGCTAATATGGTGAATGTTATATTAGGTATATTTCACCACAATATCCTTCATCAGATTCTTAGACAATTTTTAGAGGTATAATTGCCATGCGTAATAAACTGCACATAATTAAAACATATAATTTGACACAGGTATGTACAAGTATACACCTAGAAATTATTACCACAATCAAAATGTGAAGAAATCCATCAGCGTCAAAAATGTCCCCATTCATCTTTGTAATTTCTCCCTGGTACCACCCCTGACATCTCTCTCTCACCAGAAAACTACTGGTCTGCTTTCTGTCATTATAATCTAGTTTGCATTTCATATGATTTTATGTGAATAAATTACGTAAAGTATTTACTCTTTTCTTGTCTGTCTCCTTTCACGCAATATGAGATTGATCCATGTTGTTGCATATATCAATAGTTCATTCCTTTTTATTATTGAGTAGTATTCCATTGTACGGATGCACCACAATTTGTCTATCCATTCATCTCTTGATGGGCATTTGGCAGTTTCAAGTGTTTTGCCATTGTTAATACAAATAAAGCTGCTAGGAACATTTATGTACAAGTCTTTTCATAGATGTATGCTTTTTCATTTTTCTTGAGTAAATATCTAGGAGTGGAATGGCTGGATAACATGCTTAATGTTGTAAGACAGTGCCAAATTATTTTCCAAAGTAGTTGTATCATTTTACATGTGTACCAGTAGTGTATAAGAGTTCCAGTTAAGTCTTCTTTAGTTTCTTTCAACAATGTTGTATCATTTTCAGTGTGTAGGTCTTTTATAACATTTACCATATTTATTCCTAAGTAATTCAGGGTTTTTCATTCTATTCTTAATTTGCTGATAGTTTTTATCATGTATGCATGTTGGATTTTATCAAACACTTTTTTCTGCATCTACTAATATCATATGGTTTTTATTTTTTAATTTGTTGATATGGTGAATTATATTGATTATTGAATATTAAATCAACTTTGTATTCATGGAATAAACTTCACTTGCTCATGATGCATTATTTTCATAATATATTTTTGGATTCTGTAAGCTAAAATTTTGATCAGCAATTTTGCATCTATGTTCATGAGGAATATTGCTCTATAGTTTTCTGGCAATGTGTCTGTCTGGGTTTGCTTTAGTGGCATGCCACAATTGTGTTGCATTTTCATTTTCATTCAGTTCGAAATACCTTCTGATTTTTCTTTTGATTTCTTCTTTGACACTTGAGTTATTTAAAAGTATGTTATTTAGATTCCAAAAATTCAAGGATTTTTTCAGAGATCTTTTTGTTATTGATTTATACTTTAATCCATTGGGGTCAGACAGCATACTTGGTATGAACTGAATCCTTTTACATTTATTGTGACTTGTTTTAAAGCCCAGAATATGGTCTATCTTGGCAAACATTTATGTTGCATTTGAAAAGAATGCATATTTTGCTTTTGATGGGTGGAGTGTTTTGTAAATGTCAATTAGATCAAATTGACTCATAGTATTAAAATCTTCTATATCTTTACCGATATTCTTTCTAATTGTTCTATCAATTAGTGAGAAGTGAGAAATGAAATATCTAACTAACTGGATTTGTCTATTTTTTTCTTGAAGTTCCATCAGTTGTTGCTTTAAGGATGTCAAGACTCTGTTATTAGGTGCATAAAAATTTAGGAATATTATGTTCTCTTGATGAATTTATCCTTTTAACATTATAAAATCATCTTCTTTATACCTGGTAATATATTTTTTGCTCTCTGAAAGCTAGTATAGATGCACACACTTTCATTTAATTAGTGCTAGCATGGTGTATCTCTTTCCATCCTTATATTTTAAATCTACTTATATATTTTATTTTTAAAGAGTGTTTCTTATGGGCAGTGTATAGTTAGGCAGTTGCTTTTTTATTCAATCTGAAAATGTCTGCCTTTTAATTGGAGGTATGTATACCATTTACATTGAATGAGATTATTAATATAGCCAGATTTAAATCTATTATTTTGCAATTTGCTTTCCATTTGTCCCATTTTTCTTTGTTTCTTTCCTCTTTTCTTGCCTTTTTTTAAATTAAAACAGTGAGAGTGTGTTTTGTGACTTTATCTCCTTTGTTGGCTTATAAATCATAACTCTATGTTTTGTGAATTGAGTAGCTTCTTTAGGATTTATAGTGTACATATCTAACTTACCATAGCCTACTTTCAAGTGATATTATAGCCCTTTATGTATGGTATAGGCAACTTACAATAGCATACTTCCATTTATCCCCTCTCAACTTTTGTGTAACTGCTATCATACATTTTCTTTTTGTATATGTTGCAAACTCTGCAATACACTGTTATTATTTTTAATTACAAAAACAATTATCTTTAAAGAGATTGAAGTAGAATATATTTATACATGGTGTTACCATTTCTGGTGCTCTTCATTCTTTTGTGTAGATATAGCTTTTTATTAGATATCATTTTCCTCTGTCTGGAAAACTTCTTTTAACATTTCTTAAAAGTATAAGTCTGATAAATTTTTTCAGCCTTTAATTTTGAAAGATTTTTGCTGACTATAGAATTCTACTAGATAGTATTTTCTTTTAGTATGTTAAGGATGTTTTTCCATTGTCTCCTTGTTTTATTGTTTCTGACAAATCTCTCATCATCCTTATCTTTGTTCTCTGTATGGTAATATGTCTTTTTTTCTTTAGCTGCTTTTAAGAGTCTCTGTCTCCCTGATTTTCAGCAAATTTGATTATGATGTGCCTTGATGTAGTAGTATTATTCGTGTTTCTTTTCCTGGGATTTATTAAGATTCTTGGATATGAGTTTATAGTCTTAATCAAATTTGGAAATTTTGCAACCACTATTTCTTAAAATATTTTTTCTGCACTGCCCTCTTTCCACCCCCATTCCCAGTCTGTCTTTCCTCTTCTTTGGTGACTCCAATTACATGTATATAAAGCCACCTGAAGTTGCTCTGTAGCTCACTGATGCTCTATTCATTTTTTATATTCTTTTTTTCTTCTGTGTGTTTCATTTTTGATAGTTTCTATTGGTGTCTTCAAGTTCAATAAGCTTTTTTTCTGCAATGTCTAATCTGCCATTAATCCCATTCAATCTATTTTTCATTTCAGCCATCGTAGTTTCATCTCTAGAAGTTTGATTTTGGTCTTTTTTTAATTTCTCCCATGTCTTTACTTAACTTTATTAACATATGGAACACAGTTAAAATAACTACTTTAACGCCTTCCTCTGTTCATTCTAATATTTGTTTCGGCTCTGTGTTGATTTTGATTGATTGATTTTTCTCCTCATTATGGGTGGTATATTTATGATTCTTGGCATCCCTGATAACTTTTTATTGGCTGCCAGATTGTAAATGTTACCTTGTTGGGTGCTGGATATTTCTGTATTCCTATAAATATTCTTGAACTGTGTTTCTGGATGCAATTAAATTACTTGGAAACTGTTTAATCTTTTCTAATTTTGCTTTTAAGATTTGTTAGTCACGTCCAGTGCTCAAAATTGCCCACTGTTGAGGCAAGACTTATCTTAGTACCATATTCACTGCTTTATGAACCGTGAGGCTTCAAACCCAGCCAGTGGAAACAGGCTGGTGCCCGCTCTTGGCCCTGTGTGGGCACCGGGCTTTGCGACATCTAACCTTTCCATCATGCTTTCCCTGGCCTCAGGTAGTTTTATCACACACAGTCCCTGACCAGTTCTTTACTGAGTTCCTGAGTGGGGCCTTCTGGAGACCTCCAGAGTTCTCTCTGTGCATCTGTCTCCTCGCCAGGACTCCATCTGCCTTGGTCTCCAGACTCCTAAGCCTATCTCCTCAATTCGGAAAATCCCTGGGCTCTACCTTGGTGCTATGAACCGAATGTTTGTGTCCTCTAAAGTCATATATTGAAACCTCAATATCACCACAATGTGATGGTATTTGGGGATGGGGACTTTGGGCAGTGATAAGATAATGAGGGTGCAGCCCCCATGATGGGATCAGTACCCGCGTGAGAAGAGACATGAGAGCACTTGCTTTCTGTCTCTGCTCCCCACCCCATGAGGACATAGTGAGAAGTCACCCATCTGTAAGCCAGGAGGAGGCCATCACCAGATCCTGACCATGCTGGTACTCTGATCTCAGACCTCCAGCCTTTGAAACTGTAAGAAATAAATTTCCATCGTTTACGGCACCCAGTCTATGGCATTTTGTCATGGAAGTCCAAACTAGGACACTTAGTTTCCCCTCCTTGTGTTGGAGCCTGGAAACCCAAGTTTCCATTCATATGGATGGAATTAAAAATGGTCCAATTCCACAGTGTATACCTATTTCAAAACATCATGTTGTATTCCATAAATATAGACAAAAAATTAAAAAGGAAAAAGAGAAGATATTGAAGCAAGACAAGAAGTAGAGATGGAGGACAGGGACAAGATCCAGAATATCAGGATAGGATGCTAAAGAGATGCACTTACTGTTTCATATAATTTGCACAAAAATGCCGCTAGGTAGGCTCTGTTATCTTCATTTCTCCTACAAAGAAAAAGACACCCAAAGAGATTAAGGAACTTGCCCTAGGAGGCAGCACATCCTGGGTCCAAAGCCCATGACCCCTGCAACCTCCAGTCTAGCCACAGCAGGGGCTGGTGCAGCAAGAGCAAGGGCAGGCAAGAGTCTGGGAGGGGGCACGAGCCCTGAACCAACGCAGTGGTGTGGGGGTGGAGGAAGGGAGACGCCTGAAGGAAAGAGAGGGTGTGGTCGCCGAGCTGTTATTTGCAGGAGTGAGAAAGAAAGGGAGTTGAAAGAAAGGCTCTCAGAAGGAGGCAGTCACTCAAATGGGGAGCTGGGAAGGAAGGGCAGGAGAAGATGATGATTTCCTCTGGGCGTGCTGGGTCCACATTCCCAGGGTCCTCTGGGAAGAGGTGTCCAGGAGGTGAACAGGCTCATGTCTGCAGCTCGGGGAAAGGCCCAGGTGGGATCGGTGTATCATCTATGTCCAGGTGTTAGCAGTTGCCATGGGCTAGATTAGGCCTCTTAGGAACATGTGGGCAAGATGATTGGCTGTGACTAAGGATCCAGCCAGGGACAGGAGTCGGGATCAGGATTTGGACCTCAGGACAAGCCATCCCTTCTTCCTTATGCCCAATCACAGAAACTCCCAAGAACAACTTACAACGTGCACCGTGCACAGTCCATCACGCTCTGAGGCTATGCACCACACACACCATAGAAGCAGCAGCAAAGTAAGAAGAAAAGAGTCAGACCTCAGAGTCAGACAGACCGGAGCACAAATCATGGCTCCAGCAAGTACCAGTTATGTGACCTAGGATAGATCATTTAATTTCTCTAAGTTTGCATTTCCTTAACAAGAACAAAAAAATGCAGCTAATAATGCCTACCTTGTGGAGCATAAGTGAAGATTTAATGAGAAAACGTATGGAAAACACCACGTAGACACATAGTACAACAGTCCCCAACCTTTTTGGCACCAGGGACCAGTTTCATGGAAGACAATTTTTCCACAGACCGGGGGTGGGGGGTGATGGTTTGGGGATGATTCAAATGCATTACATTTATTGTGCACTTTATTTCTATTATTGTTACACTGTAATATATAATGAAACAATTATTCAACTCACCATAATGCAGAATCGGTGGGAGCCCTGAGCTCATTTTCCTGTAACTAACGCCACGGCTTATCCGACAGGAGGCAGAGCTCAGGCGGTGATGCCAGTGACGGGGAACTGCTGTAAATACAGATGAAGCTTCACTCACTCACCTGCCGCTCACCTCCTGCTGTGCTGCTGGTTCCTAAGAGGCCACAGACCAGAATTGGTCTGCAGCCCGGGGGTTGGGGACCACACATATAGTAGATATTCAGGAGTCACAGCCACTTCCTCTTCAGAGCCCATCTGATGTCACTTCCGCCTTGCAATAGTCCCCTCCAGGCCTTCTCTAACTCCTTCATTTGTGCTGATGGGAAGCAGGAAGTCTGCAAACCACTCGGCAAAGAAGTCCTTAGAGAACTAGCGTGGTTAGTGGGGCATGCTTCAATCAGACCGTTCTGAGTTCCAACACAGGCTCTGACACTGACTGGCTACATGATCCAAGCAAGTCACCCAGCCTGCCTGAGCCCTAGTTTCCTCTTCTGTAAATGGGAGTATTAACTCCACCTCGTAGGACTGTTCTAAGAATTGAATGAGATCCCAGATGCAAAAGCACAGAGTCTGGCATACAGCAGGTGCTCAATAAATGTTAGTTCCTGTTACCTTTGACTTTCTTTCTATTTTTTGTCCACTGAGACAAAGTCAGGAGTTATCCCCCACCCCACCTTCAAATCTGCAAGTCCAAAGCACTATCCATCTCTTTCTAATGGAATGATCACAGTCTGCCTGCTGTGACCTTTGTTTCTGAGAAAATCCTGTCTACTCTCTAGATATGGAGCTGCCTAGAGGGCAGAGACCCCCTTCCCCAGACTGCTCAATTCCCAGAGTTCCCAGTATGTACTAAACTGTGCACTGAATAAAGGTACCAATGAATGACACTGCAGTTATATCAGAAGCTATGAGTAAAAGAAAATTAATTTTCAGATGGAATTATTAATATTACATTGTGTACCCAATCTTGCAAAACAATGAGGCATAGCTTGTAGGAGTTTCAAACACTTTTTCACAAAATTAATTGCCAGATAATTTTCCTGCAAAACACAATAACCACTATAAGCTAAAGAAAATAAGACACAGCTCTGAAAACCTCATTAGGCTCTGCCTGAAAGTGCAGTGGGTTTTCTGAGTTAGAAATCTGGGAATGCAAGCCTCCATGATTGGCACTGTCTTTGTTCATGTGCAGGATGCCTTTACTCTGACTCCTCCATTCCTGGCTGAGAGGGCACTGTTCCCACTGCGAGGGTGGCCTGAGCTGAGCCATCCATAGTCTCTCTCTCTCTTTCTGTTCTCCTGTGATCATAGCTCAGTCTGTGACCAGGATGAAGGCTCAGTCTGTGACTGGGATAAGGGATCAGTCTGTGCTCATGATCAGGAAACAGTCCAGGGTCAGGAACCAGACTCAGCCTCTATCCATAGCTATAGCTATGGTCACACACACACACACACACACACACACACACACACACAGAGTTACAACTGAAATTAGAGATGAGTCAATGGAACAGACATGACACAAATGGGAGAGTTTCCTGCTGCACTATTCAATAGATAATTATTGAATTAAATTAAATAAATGTTAGGCAAATGCTCAGAGTTCCAAGATGAGGTAGGACACAGGTAGAAGGGAAGGAACAGGAAGGAGGATGCCACCAGCCCTGGAGAGAAAGGACCCCACAACTCACGTGTACCAGACAGAGTTAAATCTTGCTCTGACCCATTTAAGCCACTCTTGGCCAGGGAGCTAGAGTTGTCACCTTCAGCTGCACAGTAACCCACATAGAGATCGGACAGCCCCAGACGGCCCGCCTGGAGACACGTGCCCTCTGGCCAGATTCTGTCCGCTCCAGTGGCTGTCACCTGCTTGGGTATCACTGCTAAGTGGGTCAGCATTTGCCTGCCACTCTTCTGATTAATAGTGTGCAAAGTGGCTGTCTCATGGTGGCTGGGGCCTTGTGACTCAAGCGTGGGAAATGCCACCGCACCAGCAATCAGCTCAGCCCACAAGCAGCAGTGAGGCTCTGAGAGTGTTAAATCCCAGCAGCTACTTTTTTGGGGGTGCCCACGAGCTCTTTGCATCAGTATGTCCCTTACTCGGTCTCTCCTCTCTGCCTCTTCCCACATCCCATGTGAAAGACACCTTTGCAATGAGGGATGGGATGTAACGAAGCTAGATACAAAATTAATCAAATATGACAGAGGAATTGATGTGGAAGGCAGTCCTGTCAGCATATTATTCACCTCCTTGGAGTGGAGTTCTTTGTTTACCGTTTGCAGCATTCGTGAAGGACTCGGGCAAGGAGCAACACTGGAAATTATTTTTCAAGATGAGGACCATAGACACATAAAATAATCACCAGGGAGGATGGGTCCAGTATTTAAATGCACTGAGATTCTTATATGTTGATTTTCCTTGTTTTGATCTAGTTACAAGAAGTATCTAAGGATGGCTTCAAAGAACTTGATTGCCATGTGTTAGAGCAGAGACCATTCATTTATTTGTTCATTCATTCATTCATTCCATACTGTTTGTTGAGCATCTCCTCTGTGCCCAACCCTGTCCTAGACATAGGATTGAGCCAGCCACAATGATAGTAGTTGTTAAGTAACAGTAGCAGTTGCTTTTATTGTTGTTAGCCAACATCAGCTGGCTTCACCATGTGCTAGATCTACCATGTGCTAGGCATCGGGCTAAGCACTTTACAAGCATCGTCTTATGTAATTCTCACATAACCTATGAAGTATCTCCCTATTCATGTCCAGATGAGGAAACTGAGTCATGAGGCAGTTAAGTAACTTGCCCGGAGTCAAGCAACTGGTAAGTGGTCAAGTTCATGGCATGTGGCCATTCAGGTCTTCCCTCCTCAAAATGTGAATTTTGAACAGAATGACTGAAAGATTCAAAAATGGGTTGGGATCCATTTATCCCCCAGGCCATGCCTGAACAAGTCCAGTTCTGGCCCTGCCCTGGTCTTTTTTCACCCCAAGCCTGAATCTTCAGCCTTCTCTTCAATCCTTCAATACCCTCCACCCTGTGCCAGTGCATTTTGTGTTGCCTACATTAGCCAAAATTGGCTTCTGTTGCTCACACTCAAAAAACCCTGATTGGTACAAGTAGTGAAGACCCCGTGATAGCAGTGTAAGAGAGTAGAGGCTGTGTGAACATGTGAGCTACAAAGAAAGGGTTCACATGTGAAAAGGTGTGACATTGTATTCTCCAAAGATAGCTGTAAGCATGTCCCTTATCCCACACCCTCTTCTAGATCTTGCCACTACCCCATTGCATGGTGGGGTCAGTAGCCTCTTCCTTTGAACCTGGACAGAACTTTGTGTCTGCCTCGGCAAACACAACATGACGGAAGTAACACTCCGTGACCTCCAAGGCTGCATCCCAAAGTGCCACACACTCCGTCTTGCTCCCCTGAGACCCTGTCTCTGGGAGCCCAGTTGTCACACTGTGCACCATCCCAAACCAGCACGTGCAGAGAGACCACGTGCAGAGGCCAAATAGAGGTGCTCTGTCCAGCGGCCCAGCTGACAGCCAGCTCCAGATATCATACCGTATCAACTTCCAGATACGAGTGAGATTATCTCCAGGCGATGCCAGCCCAAAGCCACTGAGTGACACGCATACACACACACACACACACACCACCACCACCGGCCTTCAAGTCTTCCCAGTTGAGGCTTCAGACATTATGGGGCAAAAACACACCGTCCCTACTGGGTCCTGTCCAAATTCTTCACCCACGGAATCTGCTAACATAATAAAAATGGTTGCATTACACCACCAAGTTTTGCAGCAATAGCAAGTAGAGCTGATCGGTGTTTGTAAGAGAAGACATTTCGGGGCATGTCCAACCTGGAAACTGTTGTCTCAGTAACTTCCCCCAGGAATTGCTCTCCACACCCATGAACACACCCAGGCAGGGGTTCTCGAGGTTAATGACCTTTCCACTAGGCGGGACACACAGCTTCAGAGGCCAGAGTCCGAGTGATGCCTTGAGCCCAGGATCTAAAAAACTCACCCCAAGTACTCAGCAGACAATCTTTTTTCTAGGAAGAAGTTTCAGGTGTCAACTGGGAAGAAGGACCTTCAGCGGAAGTATCCCATTTAGAAACTAGAAGAACAAGAGAGAAATCACGAATTCTGCCAACGGGGGCATCCTATTTATTATTCAAGGAAGGATCATTTGTATCTGAGGAACATCAGACAAATCAGCAGAGCCTCTTTTTTAGGCCAAGGAGAGACGGAGCAGGTGAAATAAGCAGGGTATGCAAAAATGATAGCATCAGGAAGTTATCTAGAGAGAAACAAAATGTCCCGAGCTAGCTGGGAATTTCATTAACGTAAGTCTTTGGTAAAAGTAATGCTCTGTTCTTGTCACCACTGCAATCTGACCATCTCTCTCCTGAAAATGGAATGGTGTTCACGCTGGGGACAAGGACAATCCAGCCTCTCTCTGTCTCTGTTGTGCGTGTGTGTGTATCCAGCCCCAGACCTCTGTCACTGTGTCCTCGTTTATGTGTCATGGCTAAGAGGACAGACTCCTGAGTCAGATTGTCTGGGTTACAGTCCTGTGTGGCCTCAGGAAAGTTACTCACCCTCTCTAGGCCTCAGTTTTCTTATCTGTTAAAAGAAAAAGAAGAGTTGTAATAATATCTACTTTGTAGGGTTGTTGTGGGATTTAATTAAACATTAGCCCAGTCCTTGCTACTAAGGGAATTTCAATTTTATTATATCTTTGCCATTATTACCCAGTGCTTTTCTGGGCCTGTACAGGTGTCTGTGTGTACGTACGTTTCTGTCTGTACAGCTGCCTTCATGGCCTTCCCCACTTCACAGACGCCCATTCCTTTCCCACCTGTGTCTGAAACGTGATCCTTCACTCTTCTCTGGATGAACAGAGAGCTAGAAACCACCGCAATGCCACGCAACAGCCAGGAAAAGTACGTGCCCAGCTGGTTTAGGGTGGGCCTGGAAACTGACACCAACTTCTGTAATTACCGACCTCAAAATCTCAGTGACGTAACAAAATACAGGGTGGCTTCATGTCGTCACAATCTGAAGCGAGATAGGAAGTCGTCCCTGGGGGGCTCTTCTCCAAGTGGGGACTGGGGGATCCAGACTCCTTCTACCTTATAAAACCAGCATCCCAGAAGCCTGGAGGGCTGTGTGGGATGTTTTTAACCCCATCCTGGAAATGACTTACATCACTGCTGCCCACACTCCACTGGCCAGAGCTCAGGGTGTGACACACAGTAGCACTGACTTTGCCATAAAGAGGAAACTCAGAGAAATGCTACTTTCTGTCCATAAAAAGCAGAGATAGAGTTTGGTAGGTAGGACTCAGACCCAGCGAATTCCCCATGCTATTTGATATTCCTAGGGTTGGGGGTGGCACTAAAGACCCTGCTCTCAATCCATTTCCCTCTCCTCATGTCACCCTGGTCCAGGCCACCACCCCGTCTTTCCGGAACTGGTACCATATCTGCCCTTGTCCTCCCCGCCCCCGCCCCGGCCTCTTTTCCATCCTGCATGATGCAGCCACGTCCACTGAAACGGAAATGTGGACCCCTCTCTCTCGTACAATAGTTCCCCGTGGCTCCTAGGGACAGAGGCAAACCCCTGAGCTTACGAGGCCCTCCCTGCCCCCACTCTCACCCCACCTCTCTCCACTCTGCTCCTTGAACTCTGGATTCCAGTTTGACCTCCCAACGGTTCCTCAATGTCATTATGTGAATCTCTTCTTCGAGCCACACATGCCATTGCCTCTGGCTGAGACACAGCCATTCACACACCTCCAGGGCCCCCAACGGTATAGCTGCTCCTGCCATTAGAGTCTCACCTGGAAGTTTGCTCCTCACCCCCAGGATGCCTTGGGTCTCCTCCTCTTCCTTCCCATGGCCCCTCATCCTAAACCTCGTCCCTCTTCATGGTTACGCTATCTGGGATTCCCCACTCAACTCCAAGCTCCAAGGGGCCAAGAGTCATATCTCCCCAGCAGCAGCCATGGTGCCCAGCACATAGTAAGTACCCAGTATGTAACTGCTGGATTAACGACTCACTCTACTGAAGCATTGATAATATCATACTGTACCTATTAGTGTACCTCCCTGAGTCCTCTACTTGATAGAAACTCTTCAATGTCTCTTGTGTATTTTGGGTGCCTGAACTAGGACTTCGCACACAAAAGAGAAGAAAATGTGGAATTGACTCATATTGGCAAATAACTTATTTTTCACCTTCATCTGTCTGCCTTGACGGTATAAGAAACCAGTCTATGTGGTGCGAGAGCCAGAAATTAGACAGAGGTGACGTTGGGATCCAGACTCAGTGGCGAGTGGAGTGGTGGGATCGACTTCGGCCCTCAGGGTTGTCAAAGGCATCCGGGTGGGACCACAGTCTCATTAAACAGACCTTAGGGAGAGTCTGGTGTTTTCTTCTGAGATTCCACTCTCTGTGGTAGTTAATTAGTCAGAGTTTAGGATAATTACCTTTTCTCCTCAGGGCAATATCATCTGAGGCCCAAACCAACACAGGCTGCCCAAGAGCTGGCAGCAGACCCAATACCCCACTGTCCTTCCCAAGCTAGGTGGGAAAGAGGCCAAAAAGAGAGCATTTCTTCAGATCACAGAGAGAAGAGAGGTTGTGATTTCACAGTACATTTTTCCTGGACATGAAGGGAAAGAAAGTCAAACAAAGCAATAGTTTGGCAACAGATGGCGAGCAAGATCAGTTGGGAAAATCTCTTTTGGGGTTGAAAGGAAAAACTGCAGAGATGCCTCCATTGAGGGTGTCACTGACTCCCACCTGCCTGTAATGTCTTTATTTTTCAGCCTAAAACGCTTCATCCAAAGCAAGATCAAATCTGAAGAGCTGTCTCGCACCTTTCATCTCAACCGGCATGAGCATGTCTCGGAAAGTGCAGGAATAAAAGCTAAATAGACTCTGAGCTCGGTCACCATTCAGGACCAACCGCAGGAAGCAGGATGTTGTGGACAGGGGTGCTGGTTTCCATAATGGACACCGCCGAGCCGGACCAAGAGTTATGACACCGGTATAGGGTGGTGAGCCTCCCCGCAGCAGGCCGGGATGGGAGGACTACTGCCCAGTCACGGAGGCACACCACAAGTGCCACCAGCGGGCAACCACAAGCTATCTCCGCCTGTGGTAGGATTTCCCAAACCTCTGCCACACATGGACAACCTAGGCCATGCTGACATCTTATACTTTGCTCACACGATGCAGTGAGAAAGGTAACACATCTCTTCTGTGGTATGCATGAGAAAACATCAGACAGACCCAAATTAAGTGACATTCTACAAAATAACTGGCCAATACTCTTCAAAGGTATCATGACCATGAAAGATAAAGAAAGACTCAGGAAGTAGCACAGAGTGGAGGGAATTAAATAGATAGGACCAACCACTGAATGTAATGTGAGATCCTGGATTAGATCCTGGACCAGAAAAAGGACATGAGTGGGAGAACTGGCAATATGAGGATTAGGTCTGTAGATTAGTCAACAGTATCAAATCAGTGTTAATTTTCAATAGCTTCCTGGTGGTTATGTAGGATGTTAGCATTAATGGAAGCTGGTTGAAGGGTATATAGGAATGCCCTGTACTATTTCTGCCACTCTTCTGGAAATCTAATGTCATTTCATTTAAAAATAAATAAATAAATAAATGAGTCTGCCCACAAATTTTTAATAGTACACACCAATGGGGTATATTGTGATATTTTGATACATGTATATAATATGGAATGACCAAATTAGGGTAATCAGCATATTCATCACCTGTAACATTTATCATTTCTTTGTGTTGGGAACATTCAAACTCTACTCTTCTAGCTATTTGAAAATATACAAAATTGTTTTTAATTGTAGTCACTCTCCAGTGCTACAGAACACTAGAAGTTACTCCTCCTATCTAGCTGTACATTTGTATTCATTAACCAATCCAGTAACCTCTAGTAACCACTACTCTACTATCTATTTCTATGATATCATGTTTTTATTAAGTAGCTTCCACATATGAGTTAGAATATGCAGTATTTATCTCTCTGTGCTTGGCTTATCTCACTTAACATAATGTTCTCCAAGCTCATCCAGGTTGCCATGAATGACAATATTTTGTTCTTTTCGTGGCTTAAGAGTATTCTACTGTGTATATATTAATATATCATATTTTCTTTCTCCATTCATCTGTTGATGGACACTTAGGTTGATTCCATACCTTGGTCATTGTGAATAGTGATATAATAAACATAGGAATGCAGATATCCCTTTGGCATACTGATTTTCTGTACTTTGGATGTATATCCAGTAGTGGGAATACTGGATAATATGGTAGTTCTATTTTTAGTTTTTTGAGGAACTTCCAAACTGTTTTCCATAAGGGCTATACTAATTTCCAGTCACACCAACAGTGTATAAGAGTGTTGTTTTTTGACTTTTTTATGGTAGCCATTCTAACTGGGGTGAGATGATATTTCATTATGGTTTTGATTTGCATTTTCCTAATGATTAGTGATGTTCAGCATTTTTTCATATACCTGTTGGCCATTTGCATGTCTGCTTTTGAGAGATGTCCATTCAGACCATTTGCCTACTTTTTAAATTGGATGATTTTGGCTTTTGCTGTTGAGTTGTTTCAGTCCCTTGCATATTCTGATATTAATCCCTTGTCAAATGAATAGTTTGCAAATATTGTCTCCCATTCTGAAGATTGTCTCTTCACTTTGTTGATTATTTATTTTGCTGTGCAGAAGCTTTTTCACTTGTTGTAGTCCCATTGGTCTATTTTTGCTTTTGTTGCCTGTACTTTGGAGGTCTTCTCCATAAACTCTTTGCCCAGACCCATGTGGTGTCTGGAATGTTTCCTCTATGTGTTCTTCTAGTAGTTTCATAGTTTCAGGTCTTATATTTAAGTCATTAATCCATTTTGAGATGATTTTTGTATATGGTGAGAGAGATGTAGTTTCATTTTTTGGCATATGGATATCCAGTGTTCCTAGCACCATTTATTGAAGAGACTGTCCCTTCCATAATGAATGTTCTTGGTGTGTCTTTGCGGAAAATCAGTTGGCTTTAAAACATGGATTTATGTCTGGGTTCTCTAGTCTGTTCCATTTGTCTATGTGTCTGTTTTTATGCCAACACCATGCTTCTTTGGTTACTACAATTTTGTAGTGTCTTTTGAAATCTGGTAGTGTAATGTCTCCATCTTTGTTCTTTTTACTCAGAATTGCTTTAGCTATTTGGGGTCCTTTGTTGTTAAACATAAATATCGGGATTGTTTTTTCCATTTAGGTGAATTGGGTGGCATCATCATTTTCATAATATTAATTATTTCAGTCCATGAACATGGATGTATTTCATTTATTGTGTGTGCCCCTTTCAATTTATTTCATCAGTTTTTTTATAATTTTCTTTGTCAGGATCTTTCACCTCTTAGTTAAATTTATTCCTAGGTATTTTTTGTAACTATTATGAATGGAATTACTTTTTTGATTCCTTTTTCTGGTAGTTTTTTTTTGGTGTGAGAAACATTATAGATTTTTGTATATTGCTTTTGTGTCCTGGAACTTTGCTGAATTCATTTATCAATTTTAAGAGTTTTTTGGTGGAGCTTTAGGGTCTTCACATATATAAAGTCATGTTATCTGCAAACAAGGACAATTTGACTTCTTCCTTTCCAATGTAGATGCCCTTTATTTCCTTCTTCTTCCTAATTGCTCTGGCTAGGACTTCCAGAATTATGTTGAATAAAAGTGGTAAAAATGGCATCTTTGTCTTGTTCCAGATCTTACAGGAATAGCTTTCAACTTTGCCCCATTCAGTATGATGTTGGCTGTGAATTTGTCATATGTGGATTTTATTGTGTTGAGGTATGTTAATTGTACACCTACCTTGTTTTTATCAGGAATCAATGTTGAATTTTATCTAATGATTTTTCTTCATCTGTCAAAACAATCACATTGTTTTTGTCTTTCATTCTGTCAAAGTGATGTATCATGTTTATTGATTTGTATATGCAACTGTACTTGCATCCTCAGTATAAATCCCACTTGATCTTGGTAAGTGATCTTTTAATGTGTTACTGGATTCAGTTTGCCAGTATTTTGTTGAGGATTGTTGCCTCTGTGTTCATCAGGGATATTGGCCTATAGTTTTCTTTTGTTGCTGTATCCTTATGTGGTTTTGGTAACAGGTTAATTCTGGCCTCATAGAATGAGTTAGGAAGACTTCCCTCCTCTTCAATTTTCTGGAAGAGTTTGAGAAGAATTGGTATTAGTCCTTCTTTAAATGTTTGGCAAAATTCCATAGTGAAGGATACAAAATGTCAGTCAAATAGGATGAATAAGTTCAAGAGATCTACTATACAATATGTTGGTTATTGTTAATAACGTTGTGTTATATTCTCGAAAATGCTAAAAGAGTAGATTTTAAGTGTTCTCACCATAAGAAATTATATGTGAGATAATGCATATATTAATTAGCTTGGTTTAGCCATTCCACAATGTATACACATTCAAAACGTCAACATCATGTGTACACAATAAATATATTTAATTTGTATTTGTCAATTAAAAATAAATCAATTTTTAAAAATGAATACAGTGAAAGCTAGGTACTGCTGCCCACCAGGGGCTTTGAGCTCAAGACAGCTTGCTGCTTTGTTAAAAAGGGAAATTAGCAACTGCTAGAGAAGTGTTGAAATACATCAGCATCCAACTGGGACTTTCTCTATGATGTAATCAGAGGAAAGAAAGAGATTTAAAAAGTGAATCATTTTCTCACTATGTGACTCACCGTTAGTTAGTATCTTGTCTGAGCCCCTTTTAAAAATCACCTCTGGCACCACCTAAAATCACAGACCACTTTGGGAAAACACCGCTCTTCTGAAACTTCATGGAGAGGTTTGCAGACCTTGGGGCCATAGAACAAGATTCAGAAGATCTTCTGCTGGAGTAAAGTCATCCTCACGGTGTTGTCCCTGGTGTGGGAAAGTAGCAGTTGTCATGTGCTGCTGGTGCGAGTGTAAATTGGTCCAACTTCTTTCAACATATTCTTTGAGCCTGTAATTTCTCCTTCCAGGTATTTGCCCTACAAATATAATTGTCGGTACAGGTTGGGCATCTCATATCCAGAAATCCCAAATCCAAAATGCTCCAAAATTCTAAACTTGTTGAGCACTCACATGACACTCAAAGGAAATGCTCATTGGAGCATTGTAGGTTTCAGATTTTTAAATTTGAGGTGCTCAACTTGTAAGTATAGAAGGCAAATATTCCAAAATCTAAAAAAAAAAAAATCTGAAATATAAAACACTTCTGGTCCCAAGCATTTCAGGTAAGGAATCCTCAACCTGTAGTAGGAAAAGACAGAAACAACCTAAATGTCCATCAGTAAGCAACATACTACACAATGGAATATTATACAGCTATTAAAAATGAGAGACATGTATATGTACCAATATAGACCAATTTCCAACACATATTATTTTTCCCAGCACGTATTATGCGAAGAATGCACGTAGTATGCTCCCATATGGATTTTTTAAAAAGTAAACACATACATTGTATTAGTCAGCTATTGCTACATAACAAATAACCACAAAACTCAGCGATATACAACAATGAGCATTCATTATCAGGCTCAAAGTTGTGCAGAGAGTTGGGGCAGCTCTCTCCTTCTATACCACCACAGACAGGCTGGAGCAGCTCTGACCATGACTCTCACTCTTCTGGGGCCAGCCATCTACCTAGAGCTTGTTCCTCTCATGGTCATGACACAAGCATAAGAGATCTCCACCAAGTATGTTTACTTCAAATTCATTCATGTACCACCTGCTTACATCCCATTTCCAAAGCAAGTCGTGATCAAGCCCAACGTCAGGGGAGCCAGGATGCATATTCCTGGGAGGAAGAGAAAAATGAATATTGGCTGGACAAGTATTTCTAAAAATCCTAAAAACAATCTGTAAATGAAATATATGTGTACACATACTTGATATGTCACATTTCATGTACATATCGGACGTAGAGAGAGTCTCTAAGGAAGAGCACACAAAGGATTAATAATGGGTTGTGTCTAGAGAGGAGAGTTAGAGACAGTAGTGAGGGAGAGCTTATCTTTCCCCATCTTTTTGCAACATTTGAATGTGATACAATTCGCATATATCATTTTTGCAAAAGAAAATCGAACACCACCTCTACACCCACAAGGCATTTCCACATCGATTCTCTTCTTTGACGATGAGAAGGAAACGGAGATCCAGCCAGGTAAGGTGACTTGCTGAGGCCAGACTGAAACAGAGCCAGGCCAGGGCTTGACCCCAGATCTGTATTGGGTTTTGGACCCAAAGGATTCCCCTACACCGCGCAGCTTGCAGCAGTCATTTTACAGATGGGCAAAGAAACGCAGGCACCACAAAGCAGGGCCCTCCCTCTCTCTGAAAGTCCTTTTACCTGTGTTTCAGATGGAACCTTAACACCCATTTGGAAGGATTGTTTGGTGGAATCAAAGGAGAACATGTACACAAAAGCGTTTTTGCAGCTCAGAGAGTGCAAGGCATGATTTCAGGGATGTGCTTGCACGTTATTCATTGCCCACGGGAGAGCCAGAAAGCTCCACCTTCTCCCTTTGTCTGCCCCAGGAACATCTAAAGGGACCCACGCCAGAGTGCCTGAGTTCTCAGAGGGCAAAGGCAACTGCTTTCAAGGAAAGCCACAGGTTGAGCCACTGAGGCAGAGAACAGGTTGCTCTGCAGTGGTGCATGTTAGCTCTGTGCAGCGAATGTGCCGGAGGAGGACTGTGCTGCAGCAGACTTCGTGCCTGGGCTGGGATCGGGTTCATGTGAGCTGCCTTGCAGCCCTGCACAGACATCGCTCCCTTCCCAGCGCTCTGCCCCTGCGGGAAGGGCCTTGTCCTTCCCCCTCCCACCCCGTGGGCTTTCCTGGGGAGTCCCCTCCCCCACACCACAGGTCCCTCTTGTGCGAGTGCCCTTCTCTCCCTTGTCATCGTGGTGCTCACACGCGCTCAGAAGGGCCCAGAAGGCAACAAAGAAACAGTGGAAGGAAACAAACGGCGGCGCCAGATGCTGGTGAAGTGAGTGGGGCCCACAGAGTCCCGCTTAAGCCATTTTCAACTTCGCATCAAATGGAAATTTCTGTGAGCCCCGTTGAAAGCTCCTACAATGACTAATGTCGCCAAGTGAGCGCTGGGAACAAATGGATGCTAATTATTTTGTGGAAGCGGAGACAAGTGGAGAATTTAAACAGAGGGTCCTACTCAGCAGATGGTGGGGAGTCTGAAGGCTGAGAAAGGCAGGCCTGGCCCCTCTGGAGCAGCTCAGAGGGGGCGGCTGCAAGGCCCTGGATCTGCAAAGACTTCCCTCCGCACAGTTCCCCAGCCGGCCTCCTGGCTCCAGGCTCGCCTGTCTTTGCAGCCGGCCAGAGCTGGGCTCGTGCAGTGGAGGGGAGCAGCACCCAGCAGCCCCCCAGGGAGCCCCGCCACTGACATCGCAGGGCCTTGAGACTAAGGTGTTTGACGCCTCTTTAAAGCCCACCCCGGGAAGAGGCGCACAGAACACAGGTGTGCTTGGTTTTCTAAGACAGACTGAAAGGGGGCTTAAACCCAGAGAAGGTATAGGCCTGGCTTCCCCACCTTCCCCAGCCCAACCTGCCATAGGGGTCCTGGCAGGGCCTGGGGTGTCCCTCTATCCTGGAGGAATTTTCCCAGCCGAGGATGTTGTGATCCGGGTACTTTATACCCCAGCCCGCTGGACGACTGGACGTTTTTGGACGTTTCTGGCTCGCGCCTCTGCAGCCTCAGCCCAGGCCACTCTGTCTTCCTGGAATGCTTGTCCTCCCCCTCTGACCACCTCCCATGGACCTGCAGGGCTCCAGTGCCCCTTCGCCTGCACCCCTCCACCCCCCAGCTGGGACCACCCAGTCCCCTGTGCTTGGCCCACACTGTGCTTACCACCCTGAGATGTAATGTCACTTAGAGTCCCTGGAGGAAAGGGGCGTGGCACGGAGTTGGTACCAGGAGGCAGGGGGACTGTCAATCCCCACACCCTTCCATCCACTTGAGAGGCTTAGCCCCAGCGCAGTCACAAAAGCAACTGGGAAGAGGATCATAGTGAACAAATTGGAAGAATCCCAAGAACGTGGATCCCATCCATCCCCTGCCCCCAGGGCAGTCAGGCACAGAGGAGGAGGGGTGGACAGGGCAGAGCCAGACCAGAAACAAATCTCCCGATTCCCAGTGCTGCATCCTTTCACCCACCTCAGGGGTCAACATGGCAATAAGGGCACAGTCACTTGTATCAGGTCTCACTGTGTACTTTTATCCTCCCAACAAGCCTATGATGCTAAGAACTATTGCCATGAACCTTTTATAAAAGGGAAACCGAGGCACAGAATGGTTAATGAATTTTCCCAAGGTCACACAGCTAGTAAGTAGCGTGCTAGAATTTGAACAGTGGCTGCAGAGTCCCCTGGCCACATGACTGGACTGGAACTTCTTGTTCCCCACGCTGATGCAATAATGCCAGTGGACTCAGCTGCCTTCTTGGGGTTCCTTACCCCACAGGGCTTCCCCAGGCCAGGAGAGGGTGCCCAAGAGAGGGAGTCCACATTCTGGGCAAGGGACTAACTCAGATGTGCTTTCTGAATGGCACCCACTCAGTCATCT
Organism: Mirza zaza; assembly: GCA_008750895.1. Taxonomy (NCBI): domain Eukaryota; kingdom Metazoa; phylum Chordata; class Mammalia; order Primates; family Cheirogaleidae; genus Mirza; species Mirza zaza. The sequence goes on along the minus strand of VSMD01013201.1, from coordinate 33,937 downwards.
CTGTGGGAAAAAAGAATTATACACACACACAAAACAGCCATATCCATTGTTTGTCATCACCAATCTATCACCCTGTCCTTTCAAATAATCAAAACATCCTGTATTGTCCCCAAAGTAATGGTAACTGGTGCATGGAAATCCCAGTGGACACTTGAAGGAAAAAGACCTGGGTTCTGGTGCCAGCTCTGCTGCTTCCATCAGCTGTGTGACTCTGGGCAAAATTCTGAGCCTCTCTGAGCCTGTGATTGGTTCCTCAGCAGGGTAAGGCGATATCATACCTTCCCTCCTACAGCACTGTGCCATACACCGGGGACGGAGAGAGGAGCAGCACACGGGCCTGCCCTGCTCCCAGGCTGGCAGCTGAGAAGGACAAAAGTCATCATAGTGCCGGGTGGAAAGGGGGACACAAAGCCAGGAGCACTCATGGTGTATGCAAATGGACCAGGAAAGACATCCCAGAGCTGAAGAACCCTGAGGGAAGGCCAGGGTGGAAAGGGCGCACAGGCAGGCACATTTGGAGACTGGTTCTTGGTGGGGCTCCTGGTGTGAACGGCTGGTCGGGCCAGGGTGACATGAGGGCTGCAAAGGCCCTTTGTAACATGATAGCTGGAAAGGCCCTTAGGGAGTACCCACCCAGGGCTACAAACTCAGATGACTTCAGGGCTCAGGTGAGAGACATAAGTGAAATGGGCCGGGTGTGAGGGGTGGGGGGCGGGGGTGGTGAATAGAAGGTAGGACCTGCCTAAAAGTATCCAATTTTTTTACTCCCACAAAACATGTTTGCAAGTTGGATTTGAGCTTGTAACTCTCGCTTTATTCTGATCTTTTTGCTACACAGAATATTATGTTACTAAGACAGGTTGAGGACAACTGGACCCACCCACCAAGTCTACAGCTGTATTTGCAGCCCAAGGCCCTCGGCCTCCCCCTGCTCTGGGTACATATGAAGTCACAGCATCAAGCTCCAAGACCCTTTCCCTCATTCCCTCCCCCCGTCATCCTCTCTCAGTCTCAGTTTCCACTGGATCCTGGGATCTTAGTCTCTAACACAATGCCCCACCCTTCCCACCCTCTCTGCTGGGGCCAACGAGCCAGGTTGGCTGCTCCTGGCTCAGATGCCACTTGGTGCTCCTCTGCTCTTTCTTCATCATCACCACTGCAGAGTGGCTACAGACACACTCCCCCCTTCTCCACTGAACTGCAAACACCTAGATGGGTCCCTTGGTAGTTACAGCTCTGTTTTTGACCACAGCATCTCTATCCAGAGTGTACATGAGTTGCCATGGTAATTGGGCCAATGGCTAGGGAGGGTGGGGGAACTTTGAAGCAGCCACCATCATACTGGTTCTCCAAACAAGCCCTCCTGTGACTCTCAGGCCCCTTGCTGAGCACTGTTTGCGCTGCTCCACTTCAGCCCCTGCCTTCTGGGGGTGGGGAGGAGTGGGGGCCCCAACCCAGGCTCACTAAGCACATCCATAAACGTCTGTGTGCCAGTTGTCTTAGTCTATGTTCTGTTGCTATAACTGAATATCACAGACTGGTTAATTTATAAAGAAAAGAAATGTATTTAGTTCACAATTCTGGAGGCTGGGAAGTCCAAGAGCATGGTGCTGGCATCTGCCTAGGGCCTTCCTGCTGTTTTGCTTCATAACATGGCGTAGGGCATCCCATGGTGACAGGGCCAGAGTGCGCCAGCTCAGGTCTCTTTCCTCTTCTTATAAAGCCACCAGTCCCATCATGGGGTCCCCACTCTGCATGTCCTTATCTAATTCTAATTACCTCCCAAAGATCTCACCTCCAATCACCATATGAATTTGGGAATTAAGTTTCCAACACATAAAATTAAAGGGACACATTCAAACCATAGCACCAGTCAAGGACAGTCTGCAGGTTTCTTGGAGATCAGTGGAGGTAAACTGATACCTGACAGAAAAAGAGGCTGTCACTTGCTTCCACCCATTAGAGACATCCACATCTCAGCTCCAGCCCAGCTAAAACCTCTGCTACATGTTTATAATCATTAAAAACAAAAACAAAAAACAAGACCAATATGAAAAATTAGGGAAGGTGTTTAAAATCACCACCAATCAGAGAAAAACCACTACTAAACATTTGACATGGTTCTTTCTTCCCCTTTTTCCTAAGATGATGTAGAGATTAGAGAAAGAGATGGAAAGAGAGAAAAAATAAAGATAAAATAGTTGAAATACACACACACACACACACACAGTTGTATAATCTGCTTTTCTCATTGGACCTGATATCATAAGCATTCTTATTTCATTAGAACTCTTTACAACATTTTTAAATGATTCATAATAATTTACCAAATGGATATACCATAGTCTACCATTGAATCTTAATGGTGGGATATTAAGATAGGATCTAATTTAATACTGCAATAAACATCATTGTCTCTATCTCTCTTTGTCTTCTTAGGCTGAATTTCTAGATATGGAATTCCTAAGACAAAGAGCATAAATATTTTAAAGCTTTGATAGACATTCGCCAAATGCCCTCCACAAAATTATTCTTCCATCACCTGTTTGAGAATTCCTGTCTTGCCGCATCCTGCATATTATACTGTTTAAAAAATTATGTATATGTATATACACACACATAGGAAATTGCAAAGCTTGGATTTGCAATTAACATAAATTGAAAAGCTCTGATTTTAAGTATGGTTTGAATTAAAAGGATGTTCTTCACCTAGCCCTGTCCTTGAGGTCAACTAGCCTCATGTTTGAAGTGCCAGTCAGCCCTGGACGGCAGTCCCTGCCAGTAATGAGTCGGAGGACCGGTAGCCTTTCCACCCCCTGCTCTCTCTGACTACGCCCCCCACCCCACCCACTGGCCCAGTCACTGACTGGGAGGTGGATAAATGACTCTGCTGGCTGCCCTTGTTCCCAGAACCCACTTCCTAGCAATACCAGGGGGCCATTTGTCATTCTGCCACAGAGCTCAGCTCTGCCAGACATCTCGTTCCACTTCCCCTGCCAAGGACATGGCTCAGAAAGGCCGACCCAAATCGTGGGCTTTATGGAGCAAGGGACAGAGCACCTAACTGAGAGCTGGGAGGCCCAGCGTCCAGCTCACGGTGTGACCTCGGCCAGCCATTGAGTCTCTCTGGGTCTGGGGGTCTTCAGCTGGACTCTGCCATCTCCACGTCCCCCCACCCCATCTCTCTGGGTCACCAGTGAGAAAATGGACACTTTGGTCCTACCTGTGACCAGAGCCTGGCCACCACCCTGGAGCCATCGATGAACCAAGCTGAAATAATATCCCCGGTCATACAGATGCGGGCAATGGGGATGGAGCAGAGGCTGGAGACCTCAGAAACAATCAGAGAAGCTCCGAGACTATTTTCTGGGTCCTGCCAAGCTAAAGCTGGCTCTGGGGGAAAACAGGTATGCAGAGAACAGTGCAGCAAAAAGGGAAGGAGCTGGCAGGCAAAGGAGGCTCCCAGTGCTGCCGTGACCCACGGGGGACCTAATCCCCAGCCTGCTGTGGCTAACGGTGGCCCCTGCCACCATCGGAAAGGTGCACCTCCATCAGCTGCAGGTGGGGACAAAATCCACCCTGCCATCTTTTCCATGGAAACCAGTGTTTCCAGACATTCAATTCCTGTGCAATATTTCCTGAGAAAAACAAGTGGGGAAAAGGTTCCGAGGGTGGGAGGGAAGGTCTGCAGATTTAAGAAACGGGAACAGTCGGCTTCAGAGACTCCTGGAAGGAGAAAGGGGGCTTTTGTTCTCTGTCTTTTCCCCAGTGTCCCTGGGTTTAAATGAAAGCGGCTGATTGATCGGCCGCCTGCCTTTAGAAGGAGCCACACCAGGTGTTTTGGAGCTGCGCGTGGGTGTGTCTCCACTGTCTCCACGCCCGGCGAAAAATGCAATTCTATTTATTTCATTGCTTTTTGAATCTGACTAGGGATTTGATTTTGTTCTAGTAAATTGCTACTTGCAAGAGCCTCGGGTGCCAATGCAATTCCTGGAAATGAGGGATAAGATTGCGCACAGAAGGCTCAAAAATAACCGGGCGCTCCTCGGAGGGGTTTGTGCCTTGGCAAGGAAGAAAACCACCCCGATCCTGTCCGTGATTCCCCGGTCCCCGGGCTGGTCAGTGGGACCCAAACCTGGGAACTCTCCGCCCGCACTGCAGGGCAGGGGGCGAGAGGGGCTTGGGGTTCTAGTGACCAGGCCATCCAAGGGCTGCTCTGTGAACGCCAGAGGACAAGTTAGCACAAGAATAAATAAATAATGCAGGCGTGCTCAGAAGCCGGACGCCGGTGGAATGTTAAATAGGTAGGTGCTGACCTCGGGAGTGTAGCTGTGCCCAAGCTGTGACCCATGTGCCCCTCTCGGGAAGAGACTGCTGTTCCTCACTGCCCCAAGACGATGCACCCCCAACCCCAACCCCTCCGAGGGGAGACCCCGACCCCCGCCTCTTCTAACTCTGCATCTGTCTCTTTCTTTGCCTTGTGCAATTGTGAATATTTTACTGTTCGGGTTGGGCAATCCTTCTGCTGCCCTGTGAGAGTGAGGTGCAGGGACAGAGGGAGGGAGGGAGGAGGGGGAGGGCCTCCTGCTGGCGGAGACCCTGAAGGTCCCACCTCTGTGGCTGCCACATCATCAGGCCTTCGTGCTCGTCCCACAGGGCCCCTCCTCTTGCTTTTTCTTGCAGACTTTCCTTTCCCCCTGCCCACGTGAGTTTGCCAACCTCACCCCCTTTGCTCCAGAAGCTGACACCCCTCCCTGAAGACATAATTGAATCTCAGCCACCATTGGTCTCAGCTGGTGTCTTGCAAATGTTGCAGCCCCAGAGCTTGAAGGTTGGTGGCCACGTGTTTTGGTCCCACGTCTCCAGCCGTGGATCTCATGGGCCCCAAAGGCAGCCCGCTGGAGTAAACGCCGGGGAGAAAGTGCATGCATTTGAGCCACAAATGTTTCCCGAGTGCCTATCACGTGCCAGGGGCTGGGGGTACAGCCATGAGTGAGACAAAGATGGTTTCTGCTCTCTTTAGAAATGGACATTAAATTAAATAATTATATGAATAATTACTCCTGTGGAAGAGAACAGGGTATAAGAACAAGTATAAGAGTGCATAATAAGGAAGATTAACCTTGCTGAGAGGATCCGGAAAGGTTTCTGAGAGGAAATGATACTTAAGCTAAAAATTGAAAGCTTGGTAGAGATTAGCCGAGAGGAGAAGGAGAGCAGAGTTTTCCAGGCTGGAGAAACTGCATGTGCAAAGGCCCTGAGGCCGGAGGCAGGGGGCATTGTGCATACAAGACATTCCAAAGGCCAGGACAGACGGAGGACACTGAGCAAGGGACCGAGGGGTGCAAGATGAGTCTGTCACAAGTCAAGGGCCGTGGAAGCAGAACCATGGATGTCACATTAAGGATTTCTGCCTTTTTCGTGAGGGCGATGAAGAGGAATTGAAACAGTTCTCGCCTACACAGAATAAAAATCTGACTCCCTGTAAGTTACAGCATCAGACTCCATTCTTTGTTTTGGAGCCACAGGATGACAGTGACAATGGGAAGCACTCATAGCGCATGTTGGCTGCTGGCTGCCACCGTAAGCACTTTCTAGCAAGAGTCCTGTGAGGTAGGTGCTGCTGGTATCTCTGTTTTGCAGGATAGGCACTGAGAGAGAGTGTGACCTGCCTAAGATCTTGCAGCTAGTGTGCAGTAGAACCAGGAAGGGGACCCAGGCAGTCAGTGGCTGAGCTGGTAGCCACTAGGCTATTGATGCAAGTGGCACCCGCTTTATTAAGACGGATTCAAACATTTGAAGACAGCAATCCTGCCTCTTCTTTGCCAGTGGGAAGAAAGCAGAGGGGAGGGACATTTAATGAGCATCTGCTCTCATTAAGTAATTTGCTCAAGGTTCCGCAGCTGGTCTGACGCCGCAGCCTGTGCCCCCTGCAATACATCAAGTATTCCCGATTGTTTCCCACTGAGTTCTCCCATCTAGCATATTAACTGTCCCTCCAGCACTGTGTCATCAGGAAGTCTGATAAACACTGCAGTGTCTCCTGGGAGTAGTCTGGACAAAAGGCCCACGGCAGGCACTCACCAGGGACCTCTGCATTCAGCCACCAAACAGCCACGGACCTGAGTGTTCAACTCACCACACTTCCCCATCACGTTGAGGACACTTCCCTATCTGGTCCTCAAGGAGATCGCGCACCTTGTCAAATGTTTGACTAAAATCAAAACGCACCATGCAGAAAGGCTTCTGAAACAAGGGTAGAAGAGCTCAGTTTGAGTCTATCTTTCATAGCTTAGCTGCGTGATCGTGGGTCCACTCCATCTCTTTTCTTGGTTTGCTCATCTGTAAAATGGGCATTTTATATTTGCCTGCCTATTTCCCAGGGCTATTGTGAAAGAAGGGGGAAAGGAGATAATAATAAAGGAAAATGCCTCGAGAGCGTTGTCTAGCTGCGAGGTCATGTTATGCTGCTTTCACGCTAGATCGGGCTAATAATTCTCTCCGGGAAATTCTTGGGCATGACTTGTTTCCGGTGAACCCACACTGGGTCCCTGGCTTCACTATTTTCTTTTTTCCTTGCTCACAACTCAGCTGCTTAGCTGGAACTTGTCATCTAACCTATTAACTTTAGTCTTTATAATTTCCCTTTAGATTCCCATTTAGAATTATGGAATTTCAGGGTGGGAAGAGACCCCACAGGTGAGAGGTGAGTACGCCTCCCTCAATTCCTGCTGCCTGGTTGTGGCAGGTGCGATTCCCTTGCAGTCCCTAGTGGAGTTTTCATTGCATGTGCAGGGAACAGAGAGTGTCACTGTCAACCCCATGGAAAACAAGGGAAGCCCAGCCTGCCAACTCCAGCTGAGCTCGAACAGGTCAGACAACCCCACGAGGGATGTCAGACCAGGACTGCCCTTTCCCCTTCCAGAAAAGAAGGCCGTGGGGCTCATGCTGAGGCTCAATATTTCAGGAGCCCGGGCAGGTGCACGGGGTGGGGGTGGGCAGGAAGGGAGCCATCAGGACCCCACTTGGACCACTATCGAGGAGACGGGAGAGAGAACTGGTCTGCAGGGTGAGTGACCAAGTCTAGCAGGGTCTGTGAAGGCCAGAGACAGATGTTGGCAAAAAGATGCACAGAACCTTTTAAGGAGGACCCAAAGGCTGCAATTCAGGCAAGGATGCTGCATCTGCCAGTTGGGGTATCACCAGGTATCCACAGATGTCCCAGATGTCCCAGAGACGCACGTCCACGCAGCCCAGTCTCTGTGTTCAGATCGCTGCCACCCTATTTTCTGAACTAAGCTGTCCCAGAGTCCCCCAGGGGGAAAGTCTATCTCCCGTGGGTCCCCAGACCAGGCATCCTGCTCAGGGCCACCTTCCCTGCGTGATGGGGGCCTGCCTGCCTTGGCTTTCTGCTCTTACAGCCTCCCGGCACAAGCCTTGAGTACGGCTTGACCAAGTGTGCTTTAACAGATTATAGCATACCAGCCCAGCAAACAGACATCCTGGGAATAACCAAGTTGGTGGCTCACGGCAGCTCTGCAAGGGGCAGAGCTCTCATTACAGCCTGTGTCCCTGAGTCCTCCCAGAGCTCAGATCAATTGTGACAAGAGCCCTGTTATCTACGGCCATGTGGCAGGATGTGTGTGAGCCCTGCTGCTGGGGTCAGGCTGCCTGGGTTCACAACCAACTCCCCTAGTTACTGGCTGTGTGAGATTGGGAAAGTGAATGTCTCTGCACTTCCGTTTCCTCCTCTACAATGTGGGGCTCATCACAAAACTGTTTAATCATGAGGATTAAACAGAGTCAATAAACATGATGCACTTGGACCATCCCACGGCCTACAGACAGCCCTGGTTAGCACTGGCTATTCTGACTGTACAAGTGTCTTAGGGACGCCTTGGAGTGTAATTTCATGCACAGATCCTTTTGTTTTTACTGGGCCAAGTTTGCCTGTGTCTAAACTGCACTTGGCCTGGCGCTACGTCCCGAGTGTTTGCACTGACGTGAGCATGTGGCTGCAGCTGCAGCACCTGTGCCCAGCACAGCCCTGGCTCCTGCCCCCAGGGAGAGCCCAGGGGCCCCAAGGGAAGCTGCTCCCTTTGTGTTTGTCGCAGAGCCGGACTGAGCATGGATCATTATTTGTTTTACAGTCAGGTTGAGTCAGGAAAGAGAATACACATATATTTATTCTGAAAAAGGAACAGACTTCATTGAAGAGTCCAGCAGAGCCAGTAAAAAAGAGCGATGTGCTAGGTGTTTGGAAGAAGAGAAGAAAGGAAGCCGGAGATTAAGTGCAGCAAGAGGCGTTTTAATGTTCCTGGTAACTGATTTATAAATTCCGTGCTAACGCTCTGCACATTTGATTCTTTGCCGTGGACACTGCATCTCCATTTCTCCGTTTTATAGTCTTGGCGGGAAATGGCCTTTCTCAGGAGCTGCCACTTAAAGCACTTAACTGTGCCGCAGGGCATCTTGGGATGAGGCCACTGCTAAGAGCCTGCCTTTGGCCCTGGGGAAGAAGAGCCCCATGCAGGGGCAGCCAGGCCCCGCCCCCTCTCCTGGGCTCCCCGCCCCCCACCTCTGTGCTTCCCCCCCTCTCCTGCACCTCTGCAGCCCACGCATCTGGGAGTCTCAATGCTGCTCCTCTGTGACCTCAGTCCCTGGCTGCTCGTGGATCCCTGAAGAATCAGAATATCGTTCCCATTTTTTGGAAATAGTCATCCAGGCTGTTTCCATTATTATTTAAAGCAGGATGAACCCAAACCGATGACAAATTCCAGAGGGTTTTTTTAATTTATCCTTCCTTCTGCTGCTCTTTTGGCCTGAGTGTTGGCAAAGGACCAGTCCTCCACCATCCTTTCCCACAAGCAGGGCTTCCCTGAGCACGCTGCTTCTCTGAGCAGAGGGCCGAAGTTCAACTTGGAGGCCAGACAGACCTGGCTCCAACACTTACTCGCAGATGCAAACTGCTCCAAGACTCAGTTTCCCTATCTGTGAGATGGGGAGATGATTAGCAATGTGCCTCCTAAAGCGCTGGTGACTGTTCAATAACCTCTTGCGAGGAAGGCAAGGCCAGCACGCCAGCTGCCACCATCGTGGCCCGAGCCCTCGGCAGAGACCCCGGCATCCGTGTGTCTGCCTCACTCGTGGCCAGCAAGGGCGCAGGCAAGCCTCTCACTGGTGCTGTCCGCAATCGCCCCCAGCCTGAGCACGTGTGCTTTGCTGGTGGTGCAGAAACCACCCACGTGGATATCTGAGTCAGAAAGACCCAGACTCTTAATAAAAAACAAAAATAAATATAATAAAATCAAAATAAGAGCCGGTCTCAGCATTTCAGCACTACTTACCGTTCTCCTCTCTCTCTCTTCCCCTCCCTCTGGCCCTCACTCTCGCTGCTCTCATGGCTCCCCAGCAGTGAAAGGGTCATGGTGTCATCAAACAAGACAATGGATATAAAGGGCCTTTGTCAAATGTAAAGCGCTTGACAAATATTCACTGTTATGGAGGCTCCTCTGGGGAGTTATATATGGAGGAGAGGCCTGGCACCCTAGAGCAGGAAGAGCAAAGCTCTGTCTCCCAGCCCTCCCAAGGGTGGGCTGGGGCTCCGTCCTGTTAGAAGAGAATACTCAGGCTGGGGAGGTGGGAGCCAAACCAGCTGGTCGGCGGGGGTCACCCTGTCCTTTCAGATTTGAATAAAACTGGCCCCGAGCAACGAATCTCGAGATGTCTCAGGGGCAGAGCTCTTGGGGTCACCTTCAGCTCTGCATTGCACCTTCCAAGTCCAGTTGTCGTTCCTCCCAAAAGTAACAGCTTTCCTTTATCGAGCTATTCAAAGCTATTCAAAGCGCTTTGTGCACGTTAGAGCATGACGTCCTATAAGGTAAAAGTTATTATTAATATTACCCCAGTGTTACAGATGATGGCCCTGGGGCACAGAGAGGCTAAGTAACTTGCCCAAGAACACAGAGCCAGGAGGCTAACGGGGCAGCCAGTCTCCAAAGCCCAAGCTCCTAATCCTTGGGGCTTCTCTCCCCAGCCTGCTCCCTTCCTTCTCCTCCCCACTACCCACTACATGGGCTCTGCCTGATCAGCCCCCAAACCAGGTGCTCAGGGCGGAAGACTGGAAGGCGTGCTGGTGGCGGAGAGCTGTCCAGTGCTGAAACGGTGGGCTCCGCGCTTTACAAGTCACTGCATGTGCCCTGCTGGTGGGAATGTGAAATGGTGCCGCTGCAGTGGAAAACAATAGAGCAGTTGCTAAAAAAAAAAAACACACAGAGTCACCCCCTGGCCCCAGCGATTCTACTTCAGGGAATGTGTCCCAGTCAACTGAAAGCAGGGCCTCAAAGAGGTACCTGCACCTCCGCGTGCACTGCAGCGCCACTCACGGTTGCCCGGGGATACTGCAACTCAAGGGGCCATCGCAGATGAACGGAGAGAGGACATGTGGTGAGCGCTTACAGTGGAACACCATCCAGTCGTAGATGCAAAGGAAAGGCCGATGCCACACAGGGAGGAAGCTTGAGGACGTGGAGGATGCTAAGTGGATGAAGCCAGTCACAAAGGACAAGGACTGCGTGATTCCACTGAGAGCAGGTAGCCAGAGTCGTGGAACTCACAGAAACAGAAGGCGGAGTGGCGGCTGCCCTGCCGGGGGCCAGGGGAAGGAGGAAGGGAGAGTTAGGGATAAATAGGTACAGAATTTCAGTGACGCAAGAGGCAGACTTCTGCGGATGGCTGGCGGTGACAGTCCGTACGACAATGTGAACACACTCGGTGCCACTGAATGGTATATTAATAATGGTGAAGACGGTCGATCTCACGTGTATTTTACCACAGTGTGTTTTTAAAGTCATTGGTGGCCCCGCGCCTGGGACCACCTGACAAGCAGGCCAGCTCCGGTCTGTGTTAAGTCCCCCTGCACGACCCTCCACCCAGGCACCTCCCTGAATTCACCGTGCTGAGCATGGGCCCTCCCCTCCCCCACCCAGTCAAGATCAGTCCCAAGGCTCAAAAAAGAGCCAACTGCGGATTCTACGGGACATGCTCCATCAACCCAGAGCCTGCCCTTGAACTCCCACTCTTCCTGCCTCTACAAACAGAAGAATCTGGGATTTATTCTCCCACCGACATGGACCATGCCGGCCCTGTTAGAAGTTCCTACAGCGAGATTGGGTGTTAAATAACACCCTTTCCCACCCTTTTTCACAGGCTAGTTTAGGGGTAAAACTGGATTAAACCAACAGGGCGTGAGCAACCCGGGAAAAGTATGGGAAGAAAATATGCGAATATCTGTTTATTTCTTATATAAAAACAAGAAATTCAACTGTGTTAAATATTATGCAAACATTATGCTATTTTGGTAATATTATACTAATATTTATTCTGCAAATTGGTAGCAGTATGGTTTATAAATAAACACGCATATACAGCGAGTGGATGCACAAAAATTCTTTGCTCAGAGGGGTGTGCCATCAAACTGCTCGGTGACCATGGAACCAGGTGACAGTGGGGTTAGGTGGCCACCAAGCTGACAAGCAGGTAATCCCAGAGGGGACTGGCCACGCTGAAAGCCAGTCTCTAGTGATCGGCCACAAAGCTCTAACTGCGGCCCTGAGTTGTTTGGGAAAGCCGGTACTTTGGAGAATAGGAAAGTAAAATAGGTACTACGTTATCCTACATTTTCCTACCACGTAAAACAACATTGTATGATTATCTACATGTTCCGAACCATCTGAGTTCTTTATTTTCTGCGGCACACAACTAAAACACCCACTCCTTTTGAAAAAAGCTTAAAAGGAAACATTCCAAAAATACTAACAGTGTTCGTATGTAAATGGTGATTATATGGGTAATTTCTCTTCTTTTCTCCATTTCTCGTATTTGCGGCACATGGATATATTACTTTTATAAAGAAACAAGCAGGTATTCCTTTTGCTTTTTGGCGTTTCCCCCACCCCCACCTCAGCATACGGCATGTTCCCGTAGCCTGCCAAGAATCTTGCAGGAAAATAAGCCCCCCTGGGCCTCTGCAGAGCCTCCTTTGTTCTTATATCCGCTGAGGTGCAAAGTGGGCCTGGTTTCCAGATTTTTCCTTCACATCCCAGAGGAAATATAGGGAACAACGTTTCACATATGACTCCCACTCTGCAACCTGCAAACACTGTCCCCCAGGTTGACGCTCACCCAAGCTTAGGACAGGGCTCTTCCTGCCCGGCCTGCCGGGGAGTCCTGGGGGCAGTTAGGACGGTGGCTGTGGGAGCCACGCCGCCGGGTGCAGATCCTGAGATCTGGCCAAGTCACCTAACTGTGTGCCTCAGTTTTGCCATCTGTAAACTGGGTACAGTGATGATGGCACTCGCCTCTCAGGGCCTTGCCCTGAGTTAAGTGAGTTAATCCAGTTAAGCCGTTAGAACATGTCCCATACTTGGTGCATCCCATGGAGGCCACACAGCTCAGTCCCCCCCAACCCCATCCTCTGCTTAAATGCTCAAATGCCACCTCCTCTGAGAAGCCTTCCCTGACCATGCCCTACAACCCCACCCCTCTGCGCCCTGCCGCCCTCTAGCCCCTACCCTGCTTGCCTTTTCTCCACTGCACTTAGGAAGTGTCGCCTGCTGGGGAGGCAGGGCCTCTGTCTTCCCCACGTTTTGAATACTCCCCAGTGCTTAGAGCAGCACCGGGCCCACAGCCGTGACTCAGTGAACATTTGCTTGAATGGATGAATGCATGTCATCTCCTCGTCCTCGCGTGAGACCCCACCTGTAGGGAAGGAAACAGACTCGGAGAGGTTAAGCAAAGTGTCCAGCGCACACAGCCAAAAAGTGACCCAGTGTGGCCTGGGAGCTAGGTCTTCTGACTACGGGAGGACTCACCTGTCCCAACCAGCCCCTCAGAATTACCCAAAGCCAGTCCGAGTCTCTCTGCCAGTCTCGTTCATTCTCCCCCGGGCTCTGAACACTCTCATCTCTGTAGTCCTTGCTCCGGCCGCGCTGAACACCCTGCATTCTCTCAATCCTGTGCACCATCTCCCAACTCCGGCCCTTTACCCAAATGTCTCCTGACCTCAAGCACGTCCCTGCTTCTCTTCACCTGGCTACCAACTTCTAGCCATCCTGTGCATCTCAGCGTAAAGGCCCCTTCTTCCAGGAAGTCTGCCCTAGTTCGGTGCTACAGGCACCCATCCTCTATGTCCCCATAGACCATCGCACTTCCCATCTTCCCCTTACCTCACTTGATCACCAGTGCTCGTTTCATCGTCTCTCTTCCTACGCTGCTCCCCCACATTCTAAGCTCCCTGAGGACAGAGACACATCATTTAACGCACAAATCCCCTGAAGGGTGGGTGTCGTCACCCCCGTTTCACACAGGCTCAGCTTACTGGGCTCAGGGTTCAAGCCAGTCTTACTCCCACCGCACGCCAACAGAGGCACGGCCACCCTCTCTCCACAGCACTCTTCTTCTCCCACTGGACACTCCGCAGGTGGGCTTTGGTGTGGGCTCTTCAGAAATCACCCAGCCCCTCGCCTGGGGACCTCTCACCTGCAGACCCCATAGCTCAGGCCACACCTCCTGCAGCTGCCCCCTTGGGACCTCCCTGTCAGCCCCTGGGTTTCCCCAAGCACCACTCTGACCTCGGGAGAGGGTCTCTTTCGGGACCACCCGCAGGGCTCCCTTCCCAGGGCCAGACCAGGCCCTGTGACACCTGCACATGCTCTGCACCCCGCCCTTCCTGCCTCCTCTTCTTTCTCCACTCCGGCCTCGACAACATAATAGCAGGTCACGGCTGCTCCGCATGTTACACGCCAGGCCCTGCTCTGGGCTCCTCACACATAGCAACACGTTGGCTCTTCCCCAAATGGGGCATTTCCCGCCATTTTACAGGTCACGTAGCAAGGACGGGGCAAGGCTGAGATTTGAACCCAGAGCCCAAATGCTTGTCTTCTCTCCTCCGCTGCCTCCCTGGGGAGGCCCGACTACATTGTACCCCAGCTCACCTCCTGCCTCTGAGGATGCCGTTCCTTCCGCCAGAGTCTCCCTTCTTTGTCCCCCTCCCCTGCTGGTCCCTCCTCATCCTTCCAGCTTCGGTTCCTCCATCCTCCCCCATGACATACCCCTGCCCTTTTCTGCCCAGCGTCCCACACCCTTCCTAAGTGCCTCCGGCTCAGCACTAGCCCTGTTGTTTGCAAACTCCACAAGGGGAGGGACTGTGCCCTTTTGTGTCAGCCCTGTGCCCCCAGCCCGACCCCGGCCTGGCCGGCAACAGGTGCTTGGTAAATATGTAATGAATGAGCCACTCCATGAATGGGCAGAGGGGCCTGACTCTGGAGTTTCCAATTTGCAAAGCTCTCTCCTCTCCAAAACAAAGAGTTCCCATTACTCACGGATATAAATCGACGGTTTCAAAGGCTTAATCCTTCCACACTTACTACAAGCCCATACACACATGGAAATAAATACGTTTCTTTTTTAGGAGGAAAAAGAAGGCTTTTCATGGCATCATAAAAACAACGCTTTATTTTTCATCTCGCAGAGCCTGTCTGGGTGTAGTTATGCTCCGGAGCCCCAGAAAGGCTCCGAGCTAACACTCACATGAAAAATCGCCGTCGCCACGGCTGCCCGAGGCGCGTGGACGAAGTAGAAATTTCTCTGTGTGTCCATCTGTGTGTGTCCGACAGTCATCAGTCACCCCCAGAATGGGGCCCGCGTGTGTGGGTGGCTCTGTCGTCCTCGGTAAATGGCAGAGAGATTTGGTGGAGGAGAGAGCACATGGGGGTGGAGAACTGGAAACCATGGCTGGGAAAAGAACATGAGCACGTTTGCAAGATTTTTAAACCTCTGATTAGGACCAGAGAGCCCCAGTGCCTTTATACCTGGAACGTCTCAAGTCTACATTGTCCTTTTCTGGGTCCATCAGCAACCGCCAAGCTCAGATGGGGATCTAATTGCATGCATGCATTCATTCATGCATTCGTTCATTCTGAGACGGACACGAATGCTGCTCACATACGATTCCCCCTCTGCCTTCTGGGCCCACCCAGGATGAACATCTTGGGGATAGCACAACTCCTGAAATCGCTGAAACTGTCACCATTTGCCAAGCACTTTAGAGTTTACAAGGCGAATCCCCATACATCGCCGCATGGGACATGTGCCCCCTGCCTGCAGAGAAGGCCTCGGAGATGAGGAGGCCGAGGCGCGTGGAATCTAAGCGGCCAGTGCACGTTTACTCAGCAGGAGGCCAGGAACCCGGGTTCAAGCCCGGAACTTCTGCCCTCCACACACATTCTCCCTCCTTCCCGCCAAACAGCAGGGCCAGATGCAGCCGTTCTTCAATAACCAGGGCTGGGCGTGGGGCATGAATGACCCACCATCGTGATTAAAACAAAAGTACAGTCAATTCTGGATTAGCAGGTATGGGGGGCAGGCGGGAGGGTTAAGTCTGAGTGTTCTGGACAGGAGGCCTGAATTCCAGTCCCAGCTCAGGCCGTGCCTGTGTTATGAACTCGGGCAAGTCACGTATCTCCCAGCTCAGTCCTTCTGCATCCTGGAGGTTTTAACTGCTCCCACCCTGCAGGGCTGTGGCCGGATTCCTGGGACAAGGCACCGCAGAGCACAGGGCCAGGTACAAGGGAGGGGCTTGTATTGTTGCTGGAGCTGCCATGACAAATGCCACAGGCTGGGGGCTTAAACAACAGAAGTTTATTTGTCACTGTTCTGGAGGCTGCCAGTCCAGGGTCACGGTGTCTGCAGGGTGTTTCTCCCGAGGCCTGTCTCCTTGGCTTGCAGATAGCCACCACCTCACTGTGTCCTCACGGGGTCTTTCCTCTGCTCGGGCTCACGCCTGGTGTCACTCCATGTATTCTAATCTCTTTTTATAAGGACATCAGTCGGATTGCATCAGGGACTTCCCTAACGGCCCCGTTTTAACTTATTTGCACCTGTATAGGGCCCTGTCTCCAAACACAGTCACATTCAGAGACGCTGGCAGTGAGAGCTGTAACATATGAGCACTCTGGGGGGACACGATTTACCCACACAGTACTCAGCACGTGTTAGTTACACAGAGGGCTGGAGCAGATTCATTCTCTCCTGCCCTATACGCATTGCTGGTAGCAGTGCACATTTGTGCAGCCACTTTGGGGCAGTGCGGCACTGCTGGGCAGTATCTACTCAAGGCGGCTGTGCACGTAGCTCAGCAATTCCACTCCCACCAGAACTGCATGCATGTGCTCACCACCCAAAGACAGACACCTGAATGTTTTTGGCAGCGCTGTACATAATAGCCCCAAACCAGAAGCCACTCCACCAGCCAGCAACGGTTGCGTGGATAACGTGTGGTGTACTCACACAATGGAATAGTCCACCAAGCAGTGAGCGTGAAGAAACCACAACCACACACGGCTGCCTGGGTGAACCTCACAAACAGAACGCTGAGCAGAAGAAGCTGGACACAGAAGAGCAAACGCTTTTGATTCTATTTGTATAAAGTCAACAAACAGGCAAAGCTAAGGAGCACAGGGCATCTAAAGTCAAGACCGTGTCTAATCTTGGGGGTGGGGGTGGATACGAACCAGAAGAGGGTACAGGGGCCTTCTGGGGTGCTGGAAATGTTCCATGTCTTCATCTGGGGGCTGGTTAAACTTGTGTGAACTCTGTGAGAATGCATGGAGTTATATGCTCATGATTTGTGCAGCTTTCTGCAAGTTACACTTCAATTAAAAGTTTTCCAGGCAGTAGGTGATGGAAAGAGAGTAATTCCTTCCAGGGGAAAAAAAATGTCTTATTCTAGAAAGACTTCCTCAACCCACCTAGGTAACTAACAACCATGCCTCTCCCCTCTTCCGGCTTCCGCTCTGCCCTGCCCCAACCCTCCGGCAGCCCCAGCCCCAAACTGTGCCCCGCTGCCCACAGCCACCCACCCCAGTTCCCTCCACCGCCCCCGGTTGCCAATGCTGCTGCTTCCAGCTCAGCCCTCTCACCTGTTCTCAATTAGTCCTCACCTGCCTGACCTGCTGGCCCTCCACAGAGCAGCTTGCTACGGCAGGTTTGTGCAGGGGGGAGCACCCCCCCAGTCCCAGGCCGGGAGGCAGATGGTGTGTCTGTGCCCCTCGCTGACCTCCTTTCTAATCTGTCGGACTGGCACCTGCTCCTTGACCCCGCTCCTCAGGAAAAATCGCATTTTCCGCTGACCCAGATTCTGTGCCTTTGACAGTGAATAAGAAGTTGGACTTTTGCCCCGAGAGATTGAAGCTTTGCAAAACACTGGCTCAGATTGGGGAAGAAAAAGAAACCAGGTCGGCTCAGGGTCTGGGGTCTCTCTTTGTGGAAGGACAGTCAGCCAGGGGGGTGCGGGAGGGAGAGGGGCTGGTCCCCCCCACCCCCCGGGGCAGCCTCAGTAAGCGAGAACTCGATGGATGGGCCCTTTAGCTCATCTCGTCTTGTCCAGAGATTTCAAGATGTTTTTTCTTTTTCTTTTTTAAAGCTTTATGGATGTATAATCTACCTACTATAAAATTCACCTTTCTAAGGGTACAAATCAGTGATCATTAGTTTATTTACAGAGTTGTGCAGTCATCACACAATCTAATTTTAGAACATTTTCATCACTCCAAAAAGAAGTGGCAGTGCCCATTACCAGTCACTCTCATTTTCCTCCAACCCCCTCCAGCCCTAGGCAACCTCTAATCTACTCCTTATCTCTATAGTTTTCACTATTCTGAACATTTCCTACCAATGGTGCCACACAACATGTGAGTTTTCCTGTCTGGCTCCTTGCACTTAGCGTTATCTGTTTGAGGTTCCTGCATGTTGTAGCATGTATGGGGACTTGGTTCCTTTTTATTAGCACATGATATTCTATTGCACGGATGCACCAAATTTGCTTAACTATCCATCAGATGACAGACATTTGGGTCGTTTCCACATTTTTGGCTATTATGAATAATCCTGCCATGAACATATGCATATAAGCCTTTCTGACAACGCCATGTTTTTATTTCTCATGGATTGCTGGGTCACATGGTAACTCTATTTTTAACATCTTGAAGAACTGCCAAACTGTTTTTCCAAAGTGGCTGCACCGTTTTACATTCCCACCAGTGATGTACGAGGCCACATCCTTATTGATGCTTGCTGTTGTCTGTCTTCGATTTGAACCATCCTAATGGAAATGAAATGGTACCTCATGTCCAATTGTGGTTTGAATTGGCATTTCCCTAATGACTGTTGATGTTAAGGAGCTTTTCATGTGCTTATTGTCCATTCATAAGGAGACCTTTTTCAAAAAAATAATACATTAAAAAGAACAACAGCAATAAAAAGCAGTGTTCTGGCTCACCAGAAGACCTGGGTTGGGATTGTAGCTCTGCCACTTACTGAGCTGGTTTTGCAAAACTCTGCACACTGACACTTTGCATTTGCTCAGCACTTGACATTTGACAACGTGCTTTCACATGGACAACCTTCATTAAAACCCATTTCTACTATTATTACTCTTATAGATGAGGAAACTGAGGCTCTGAGAGTTTCCGTGACTTGCTCAAGTTAACTTAGCTAATGGATGACAGAGCTGTAATTCCACTCAGGTCTGTCTGAAACCAAAGCTATCACTCCTCGCTCCTTTGCTTGCATTGCCACAGCCTGAGAGCTATAGCAGAAGTGCTCTCACCTTGAGCCCTGGGGAATAATGAGGGTTTATAGGGCACGATTCTCAATGCTTTACAGATTAACTAATGTGATGCTCATAACAGTGTGCTGGGTTCTATTATTTCCCTGTTTTCTAGAGTAGAAACCAGGCTCAGGGAGGCCCAGTCCTGTTCAGGATCACTCTGCAGAGCCAGAAATCAAACCAGGGAGTCTGCTTCCAGAACCTCAGATCTTAACCCTTCACTATAGGTTTTATCATGCAAACAGTTTCAGAACAGACGCTGAGTTTATTCTGATTAAATATAATCAGAGTTGTGTCCCCCATCTTCTACCCACCCCATTCTAAATTCATATTTCACCCCTTTCTCATAAGAAAAACAAATTCTTCCTTACAATCGGAACAAACTGTGATTATAAGGAAACGTGGCCTGGATGGAGCCTGTCTCAGGCCAGATGACCTAAATCCTAAGACCCTAAATCTGGGCCTCAGAGTTGTTTGGCATCCCCTGGGAACCAGGTGGACCTGCAACATCTCAGCTTTACTTCTCACACACTGCGTCAGAATCTGCAACTTGTCAAGATCCCCAGGTGGTCCTCGTGCTAACTGAAGTTGGAGAAACACAGCCTTCAGAGTTCATGCCCACAACAGTGTCTCCAGCCCACTTCTGTCCTTGCACCCTCTCCACTGGTTGGACACATGCCTCATGTGTCCACCTCCCAAGCAAGCACATCCCACCTGCCCCTGGGCACCTCCTAGCCCTTCCTCAGGACTCACCACCACCACATGCATGTGTGCACTGCCCAGGTTTCTCCCAGGATTCTTCTCTTTTGCTTCTGGGAAGCTGCTTTTTCCAAAGGTCTCAGCAGCCATGGGTCGTATTTTTTAATTTGCATGTGGATGTGTAATTCAAACAGGACATAGGCCACAGTGTGCCCGTCTCACTACTCCCCATCACTCACACCCATTGGCTTCCATTACCTGCACTAACTGCCCGGCTCCTAAGGGCATTTGACTTTATGAGGCCTGGTTTACATTCCACCAACTAATTTACCTTCCACAAAATACTGATTCCCATAAGATGCTTTGGGAAAAGAAATTACAAGGTTAAGTACATTTTGAAAACAGCATCTCCTCTCTAGTAGCTTACAAGGCATTTAAAAGGCCCTGAGAAATCCTGCAGTAAACAAACAAAAAACCCTCCTAATTTACCCAATGTTCCCCAAACTCAATGATTTATAAAATCCCTGTTCTCAAGTAATCCCTATAAATATTCAGTGGATATAGTGTTGCCAGGAACGTATCTTAGAAAAACCTGCTTTAGACAGAGAGTCCTATTATAACCGTTTAAGGCCAGTGGGGCCCAAGAAATCTGCATTTTGTCACATCATCTACCCTTACCAGGTAATTATGATGCAGAGGCAAAATGTACCAGAGCATAGTATGACTCATGGTATCTCTGAAAATTACCATTTGTCCAGTACTTTAAAGTTTACAAGACACATTTCCATACATCATCACATTTTAAGATGCTGTCTTATTCAGCTCGGGCTGCTGTAACAAAACACCATAGACTGGGTGGCCTAAACAACAGACATTTATTTCTCACAGTTCCAAAGACTGGGAAGTCCAAGATCAAGTGCCAACAGATTCAGTGTCTGGTGAGGACTCACTTCCTACCTTGCAGATGGTCATCTTTTTGCTGTGTCCTCAAATGGCAGAGCGAGAGATAGCTCTGGTGTCTCTTCCTCTTCCTAAAAGAACACTAATCCCATCATGGAGATCCCACCCTGCTTACCTCATCTAAACCTAATTACCTCCTAAAGACTTTCACTTCCAAATACCATCACACTGAGGTTAGTGTTTCAAAATGAATTTGGGCAGACACAATTCAGCCCATTACATATATACATGTAACCCCATGAAGAGGCTTTGTAGATATAAGTCCTTCCTTGAGCCAAAGCTGTGTATCACAAATTACATGTTTCTCTGCTGTCCTCTCTTTGTGGCTAAGCCAGGGCTTCTGCCTCTTCCCTCCATCCTGAGCCAATTTGGCAGCACAGCCCTTGTGTATATAATGTCCCCAACTGGCACCAGGCTGATTGGCCCCATGAAGGGTGCAAAGCCAGGCTTGAGAGTCTCAGTGGCCTGTTCCTCTTGGAATAAGGGACCCTCAAGATAAAACTGTATACACCTCACTATACTGATCCCCAAGAATAGGTCAAATCTGCCTACAGTTGGACATGGTGCTTAGGAGCAATGACCTTGAGCCAATTACAGAACTCTCCTAGGCTTCACATGCTCATTATATAATTGATAGAGAGCCATTATGAAAGCTAAATAAACTGACTTACTTAATAGCATTTGTCATAGAGCTTGGCACATAGTGAGAGCATAATACATGTTAAAATAAATATTACATTTTCCCATCTGGACTGTCTTAGTCCCTTCAGGCTGCTATAACTAACTACCATAGCCTGGGCAGCCTACACACCACAGAGATTTATTCTCAAAGTTCTGGAGGTTGGGAAGTCCAAGATCAAGCTGCCAGCAGGGTGAGTGTCTGGTGAAGGTGAGTTTCCTGGTTCACAGATGGCTGTCTTTTCTGTGTCCTCACATGGTGGAAGGAGTCAACAAGCTCTCTGGGGTCACCTTTATAAGGGTGCTAATCTCATTTATGAGGGTTCTGCCCTCATGACCTAATCACCTCCCAAAGGCCTCTGTGAACTAAAAATAAAATCAGAATCCCCCTGCCGACTGAATGGAGCCCCCTCCACGAAGAGGGCACTGGGGAAACCTTAAAACTGAGTTTCCAGCCACGACAGGATGGGAGGTCAACACACATCATTTTACCCCTCCCTTGCTAATGGCCATCAGGTTTAATTTCCTAAAGGCCAAACCAGCATTCTTTCCCGAAAAAAGACCACCAACCACAGATCATGGTTTTAACGATCTATGGAACTTGCACAGCTAGGGTTTTGAAGTCCTTGCTCCACCTTTTTGACATAGAGGGTGGCCATTTTTAAACATGGACCCCATAGAAAAACAGAAAGCCCCATTGCGCAGGGGCAAAGTTCTCTTTGGGTAAATATTCATGACTCCTCCTACAGCTTGTTAAATGTGTATATTTAGCCATCCTGCTCAGTATAAAATCCCGATCCCTTTGTCCCTCCCTTGAAGCACAGGTTCATAACTTGTGGCCAGGAACTCTGTTTCCCAGACTTCAGGAATGGCCATTGCAGACTGTAAACCCTTTAGGAGAAATAAAGCTCTCCTTTTCCAAATTGTAAACCTACTTATTGTTTCAGTTAACATCCACTTCCTAATACCATCAATACCATCTAAGACTTCAACACATGAATTTTGAGGGGACATAAACATTGAGTCCACTGCATTCTGCCCCTGGCCCACCTATCCTTCTTATGTGCAAAATGCATTCATTTCATCCCAATAGTCCCTAAAAATAGTCCCTCTTAACTCACTCCAGCATCAACTCGAAAGTCTAACTTCCAAAGTCTCATCTGAATACCTCCTAATCAGATATAGGTGAAACTCAAGGTACGATTCATCCTGAGGCAAATTCCCCTCCAATTTCCCCTTTCAGTCTACGAATTCAAAGTTAAATGCCTCCAAAAGTATAATGGTGGGACAGGTACAGGACAGACAGTCCCATTCCAAAAGGGAGAAATAATGAAGAAGGAAACGGTGACAGGTCCCAAAGCAAGGCCCAAACGTTAAGGATTGAGAATAATCTTCTTTGCCCCAGTGTTCTGCTCTCCAGGCCCACTGGGGTGGAGGACATATCCCTGAAGCCTTGTGGGACAGAGTTTGGGCCCCCAAGGCTCCAGGGGACCCTGCCCCCATACCTATGCTGGGTGCAGCCTCTGCCGCAGCTCTCACAGGTTAGAGTCTCTTCCTTGTGCCTTTTCAGGACTGGAATCACACGCTGGTTGCTCTACTGTTCTGGGGTCTCAGGGGCAACTCATCTCCTATGGGACCAGTAGGCATGGCTCCAGCAGAGGCTTTCTATAGTCCTTTGCCTGGGTCGCATGCCCATGGCTCCAGGTGGCTGCAGGTGCCTTCTGGAGGGGCAACCAAGGGACAAAGTGGGGGGAATGCAGGGGAGAGGAGCCCGTGATGTGTGTGACGCTGGGCTGGGCATGCCGAGGAGGTCCTGCAAGTATGTGCAGCACTTCCTTTGAAATTATTCTGATGCTCTCTTGATCATCTTGTCGGGGAGGGTGTCATTCTTCCATTGTCTTGAACAATGACCCCTGGCTTCTGTTTAAAGGCTGGCCTATGTCCCTGTCTGGTGGTGGGTGGGCCACTCCCTTAAAATTCTCCCCTGGACAAGCCATATTCTTTACAATATGAAGAGGCTGAAAATTTCCCAAATCTTTAAGTTCGGCTCCCTTTCTGATTAACAATTCCATCTTTAAGTCATTTCTCTCTTCTCACATTGTGCTACAAGAAGTTAAGAGAAGCCAAACTGTTCCCTCAACACTTTGCTTAGACATGTCCTCAGCCAAGTATTCAATTTCACTGCTCACAAGTTCTACCTTCCACAGAGCACTGGGACACAAACCCAACTCAGCCCAGTTGCTTGCCACCATGTCACAAGGATGGCCTGTCCTCCAAGGTCCAACAGCGCCTCCCGCATTCCCATCTGAGGCCTCGTCAGAATGACCTTTACCACCTGCTGTGGCTCGGATGTGCTCCCCAAAGTTCACATGTTGGGAGCGTGGTCCTCAATGCAGCAGCACTGGGAGGCGGGGCCTAGTGGGAGGAGTTTGGGCCATAGGGCACCCCCCCTTATGAATGGATCGATGCTGTTATCATGAGAGTGGCTTCCTTATAAAAGGATGACTTCAGGAGTTCAGCATTCTCTCTCTCTCTCTCCTCCTCCTCCTCCCCCTTCCCTTTCTCCTCCCTCTCTCTTTCCCTTCCTCTCTCCCTTTCTCTCTCTCTTTATTTCTCTCTGTGTCACCCTGTCACCTTCTACCATGGGAGGACATAATAAGAAGGCTCTCACCAGAGGTCAGCACCTTAATACTGGACTTCCCAGCCTCTAGAACTGGGAGAAATAAATTTCTTTTCTTTATAAGTTACTCGGACTCTGGTATTTTCTTTCTTATAGCAGCACAGAATAGACTAAGACACCGTCCCTATTTCTACCAAGGTGCTTGATGACTCGGGAATTCTCCAAGGAGACTGAAGCTTTCTCTATAGCTCTCCTTCTTCCTTTCTCAGCCCTCCCCAGAACCACCCTTACCAGTCTGTTTGCAGCAGTGTAGCTTCCTCTAACATGCACCTCAAAACTCTCCCAGCCTCTGCACAGCGCCCCACTCCAAAGCTGCTTCCACATTTTTAGGTATCTGTCACAGTAGCACCCCCACTTCTTGGTACCGATTTCCTGCCTTAGCCTGTAGGGGCTGCTATGACATGGACCAAACACTCCATTAAAGCAAGGGGTGTGGCTGTGTTGCTGACCTGCCTCCTCCCCAGTGTCCCCAGCACCCATCAGAGCCTGGCACATAGTAGGCACTCAAATTAATACTTGTGAGTGAATGAATGAGGGTGTTCTCAGAGCCCTCCCCCTGTGCTGAACTTGACCATTGAGATCTCGGCCCCAAGAAGGCTGACACTGTGTCTGTAACACTTGCAAAGTATCGGAGGGGCACAGTTCAAGGCTGGAGCACAGAAAGTCCCTAATTATATGAGTCAACTGAATGAATGAAGAGGGCGTATAGCTCTGCACACAGGCTTCAGAGTTAGGTGTGGGGGCTCTTGAGCTAGTTACTTAATATCCCTATTCCCCGGGTTTTCACCTGCAAAACGAGAATAAGACACCTCCCACCCATAGAGTTATTTTTTATGGATTAAATGCGCCAGCAGACGCAAGCCCCTTAACACAATGCCTGGCACAAAGTAGTCATTCAACCGATGCTAGTTATTATTATTAGGATCATCAATAATCATCAAGAATGGGTGCTCAGAACAGGTTAGCATCCCTCTAGGTGATAAAGAGGGATAAAGAGTGATGTCTAAGCTCT
Organism: Mirza zaza; assembly: GCA_008750895.1. Taxonomy (NCBI): domain Eukaryota; kingdom Metazoa; phylum Chordata; class Mammalia; order Primates; family Cheirogaleidae; genus Mirza; species Mirza zaza. Next base: position 9,241 of record VSMD01013201.1, on the reverse strand, counting down.
CGTTGAAGCACGAAATTTCCTTCCTTCTCTTTATGCAAAAAGACAAAAGCATGTTCGATTTCGGCTCAAGTAAAGAGCTCTGCGTGAGACTACGGGAAGGTGAAAATGACTTCATTTCCATTCATCTTCCCTGGGCTCGTTCATCTGACACTGGCAGCAGAGCTTTCAGCATTTGATATCGGCTTGTCCTGATGCATTATCCCGGCCTCTTCCTGCACACCTGCCTCTGCCGACCGAGTTGCAAAGCTTGGTCCCAGATGGTCCCCAACAGAACTTGAGGGCTCACCCGGCGAACGCAAGGTACCCGGTTTGCCTCTCTGCTACTACTTGCCTTGCAAAGCTGTTTCCTTCCCTGATTTGCTTTTTTGTCACCCCACCACCAGGAAACACTATCAGCCCTCCATCGTCATGTGGAAATGACCGCCAGGTAATGGCTTTTAAAACACCAAATTGCATCAAGTACAAGGGCTGCTGAGAGCCCCATCTTCGGCAAGGAATTTTCCCCTGTTTGGTTTGGCCGTCCAGTGGAGCATTAGACAGCAGTTTAATCATTATTACCGGTGCTGCACTGCGACTCTCTGGAGAAGCACTAAACTGGAATGAAAAGGAACCGACATAATTAGTCTGACACAGTTCAATAGGGAACTATTACACCATAGGTAATGAGCTCCAATGATATGTTAATGTTATTGTAAGAAATTATGCCAGTGCAACAAAGTGGCTTTGAGTTGGGGGCGGAGGAGGGGGGAGGGGACAGGCTTGGAATTTTCCCAGGCAAGAGGCTAATGCAAAAAAAAAAAAAAAAATTGAGAAGGCTCATAAAAATACCCTTTCTTTTGACCCTGAGGTGCCTGTGGTCACTTGAGGCTGAGGATCTGTTACCAACACTACAGGAAGCTGCAGGGGCCACACAGGCGATGCTGCTAGTGTTGATACGCACAAGTGGCTGAATATTTGTGCAACTAGGAAATTGACAAGCTCAAGGAAATTACTCTGAGCACTAATAACAGTCCCTACAGTTGTCTGACACTGCACCGTTTACAGTACATTTTCACGTCCCTTATAAGAAGCAAAGGGGGCACGGCCGAAGGGCAAGGATCTGCCACTTACTCAATTGTTACCCTACTCAAGTAACAGCATCTGTGGGCCTCAGTTCTCCCATCTCTAAGGTGGGAACAGGAATGCTACCTTCAAAGTCGAAATAATGCCCACAAAGCTCCCATTATAGAGCAGGTGTGCCATAAGATGCAGTCGATACTTTGCCAATTAACTATCTTTGTATGGGGCCGAGGCTGACAGAGGCCAACTCTGCGAGATGGCGACATTCTCTGGAACCTCTTGGTCAGTGTTCAGCCTGAGATCAAGGCGTGTGGGCAGCATGGTTGTGGCCCCAAGCCACCAAATGCCAACATCTTCAGAACGTGATCGATCACTTCCCAAAACCAAATAATGAACTAACCCCCCCATCTTTCGTGCTAGAGTGGGAGTCCTGGCCACAGCTGGTATGACAACTGAAGTGGGGACTTTTGCCGCATGTAATTTTTGATCTGAGTCCCCTGAACATAAGGAGAAACAGAGAGGACACTAACGGCAGGTAGTGACTGTCTTCACAACTGCCCCGTGTGTCCTTTCTCCCCTGGTTTCCTTTCACAGTGAACACAGAAATCAGAACTCGGATATGCGCACACGGAACAGCTCACATACTGACTTCACATCCATTGTCTCTTCCTCCCAAACAACCCCAGTGGACAACAGGGCAGGCATTTTCATTGCTCCCATTTTATGGATGTGGAGATCAGGGCTTCGTAGGTTCGGTGCCCCGCCAAGGTCACACAGCATAGGAAGGTGAGGCACGATGCAAACATGAGCTTTGAGAACAACGCACTCTCCCCCTCCTCCCTCCCCACAGAGTCAGCACCTGGTACAGGCACTGTCGGGTAACCGCCACAGCAGAGCCCCTCTTTCTGTCCTGGAAAGGGTGTCCTTTGCCACCTGGGGGATTGGGTGCATCAGGAAAATCAGCGTTACAGTCTCAGGCAGGAGAGTGGCTCCTGGTGCGTTTTCCCAAGGGAAGGAAGGACTGGTGCTAGTGCCCGGCCCATAATCCAGAGGATTCCGCCCCACCCCACCCCCCAATCAGTACTGGCCAGCCATCGTCTCAGACCAGACACTCGCTGAACCTGAGTGGGGCGTAAGCCGCTCCCCGGCTGAAGAATCCAAGCGTCTGAAAGGTGTGAGGTAGCAGCTGACCACATCTAGGCTGTGGGTCTCATGGTACGTCCCTCCGACCAGCAGCACCAGTGGTACCAGAACTTCTTAGAAATGCCGATGCTCAGGCCTAGCCCCAGACCTACTGAATCAGAAACCCTAAGGACAGGGCCCAGCAACCCGCAGTTTCACAGACACTCCGGGTGACTCTGCTGCGTGCTGCAGCGTGAGGAACGCTGGTCTAGACCCCTGTCCTTGCTCCTCACGGGGGCGGGGCGAAGGAACAAGGTCTCATTCGGGACACCCCTGCGGCTCACGGTCCTCTGTGTCTCCCGCCCGTACCCCACCCCCAGCCTTTCAGCCTGACCCCGTCAGGGTGCCCACACCCTGCCTTTGAGACTGTCCCCTGAACTGTGTTGAAATCTTGCCTTTTGTCCCGCCCCCTTCCCCCTCCGTCTTCAGCTAGATGTGGTGGGACTCCCCCTGCCCCCTCCCGGGACAACCGGGACCTCTGGGCTAAGGCTTCAATTCCACTTCAGGCTCCCCCCACCAACCACGCCGATGCCAGTTTTCTCAGGACCACTTAAAGGCAAACTCGCCTTTCAACCAAAGAATTGACTTTCTCCTGGAGACATCACATTCTAGTTTACAAGAGAAGTGCCAAGTTCTTCCTATTAGTATGACCGATCCCGCTCCCGGGGAATAGCAGCCTGCCCTTATTACGCCCGAGCGGCGGCGGCTGCCTGCCTGCGGCTGTTTCACACCAAGGGGCCAATACTACCTGGACATGCCTCCGAGTCACCCAAGAGGGCCCTGGTCCCCCATTACTCCCCCAGTAGGGGAGGGGCGTGGTTCATCCCATCAGTCATTCAGTGGAAGGAGCAGGAGCAGGAAGAGCCAGAGACGGGGAACAGCTAAGACCACACACCAGCCTGGGCCCACCAACCCCACCGCCACAAGGTTCGGAGCCCAGGCTTCACTCCCGCCCTCAGCAACGCCTCCTGGGGCTACACCGCACCGGACCAGCCCTGCTCCCAGCAACCGGGCCCCCAGAGGAGGGTGCTGGGTTCTACTCCGTGAGTTTTCTTGAGGTAATCCACCGCACAGGGAATGCCGAGACCCGTGGCCCCTAATTTCTGCTCACCCTTCCCAAATCAGGGCTCCCGGGCAGCCTGGGCTCCAGAGCCTCAGGGAGGAGGGGGCTCCAGCCAGCCCACGGAACCCCTGCTCACAACTGCTCTCTCCCTCGGTTGCCAGCTGTCCACACCGCAAGGCCTCCCTCCCCACGCAGCTGGCCACAAGCCCCAGGGGGAGCTGGCCCTTCCTCAGCAGGTGTGGGGAAGCCCAGCCGTATGCCGGTGCCACCTGTGTGGCAGCAACATTGCTCATGTGAGGAGCACTCAGGCCCTGCCCTCCTTCCCCACCTGCAAGCTGCTTGGCTGGGCCCTGCCTGCAGTCAGGCGGTCCCAGGTGTTCCCAAAGGACACACCACACGTCAGAGGTTCCATTCCCAACAGGCTCCCCAGTGGCTACCAGCAGAGGGACCTCCCAGGAAAATCACCCCGCCAAGCTCCGGCCCGGACACAGGCAGACTGTGTAGGATCTGCAGCTGCCATCATGTCAGATGGTGGCTCTGACGTCCCCTGCGAGCCCCTCCACCTGAGTCCCTAATACTGTCTCTATCTTGCAGCAAGTGACACAGTGGTGAAGGAGCTGGGGTGCCAGACTCAGAGGCACTGTGCTCAAAGCCCAGTCCCCCCAGTCCTGTTTGAGGGGTGCTGCCTTATCTCTCTGGATCACCGTTTCCTCATTTGTTTTATAGGAATAATAATAATAGCTGCTATAATAATAATAATAGCTGCTTCGTGCTCAGTAGGTCATAGTGCACACTCTATTTCAAAAGTAGAGATCATTTTTCACCATTATCATTTTATTGATACTATTTGCAGTGGCTGCGGGATGGGAGCGCAGCCCAGGTGAAAGTTACAAGGGAAGCCGCGCCCCTCACGCAGCCTGACCCGCAGTCTGAGCTGCGGAGAGAGGCTGAGCCGGGCGACCACGCTCTCACCAGCACCCGCATGGTGGAGGGTCTGAGGCCTAGTGGCATGGCAGGGCTTGATTTCCTGCACTGGGGATTCCTCTGTGGCCCCCAGAGCAGGGCCACCAACAGCTCGGGGACACTGAAGGTTTGTGTTTCCTTCAAAGGGCAAAAAGGACTCCTGGTGCCCAGAGCATGACCAGGAGTCCTCAGGCACCAAGACCCCATCCTGAATCCCAGGTTGGGTCTGCACGGCCAAGGCTGGACCAGTCCACAATGGGACTGGGAGACGAGTAAGGTTCAATACCTTCCCAAGACCCTTTCCTGAGCTCTGCACAGCCCCAGGGCAGCCCCCCCTACCTTACCCCAGCTCTCCAGGTCCTTGCCTTTAATATTATGCCATCTTTGAATTAAGACTCTTTAGGTGATAAGTGATCAAGTAGTCTGACTCAAGCTGGCCTGAATCAAAGAAGGAATATATAGGCATATATAACTAAAGAGTTCAGAAATAGACTTAGCAGCAGGCATGGCTGGATCCAGGGTATCAAAAATACATTATTTAACAAGTAGCTATTAATACTTCTACATCCTGGGCAGTGTCTGTGGCATATAAGCCAAATCCCAACCTCATAAAGACTGAGACTGCGTGAGAATGTGCATCTCACCCCATCTCTTTGAATGGGCACAGGCAGATAGATGCCCTCTCCTGGCCACAAGTGGCTATAGCAGCTCTGGAGGCTGCATCCTTCCAGGTTCAAAGCCATCAGAAAACAGAAAGTCCCACCAAAAGTCCTTGAAACACTAATTAGGCATCCCCAAGCCATCGCCGTGGCCAGGTGAGTGGGATGCGGTGGTCGGCTCAGGCTCTGGTCTTACTATCCGTTCAGACCACTGAAATGAGGGTGCAGGAGGGATGTGGCCAAGGAAAGGGGGTCTAGGTGCTGGGGAGCAACAGCCACTGTCTTCTCCATGCCTCCTGCCCAGCGTCTCCTAGCCTGAGGCCTCTCCAAGATGCAAACCAGCTCGTCGATAAACTGAGCAGGCCAAGCTGTGTTCGCTTTCCTCCCCCGATTTCCTCCCAAAGGTAAAACAATAATAAAAATTATACAGGGACACAGTCTACAATTTACACGTGAATTTCACATCTATTGTGGATGATTGGTGTGAAATGGTAGATGCTGTACATTAAGTGCCTGTGTCCCCTCCCCCCCCCCAAAATTCATATGTTGAAGCCCTAATCCCCAACGTGATGGTATTTGGTGGGGGGTGGCCTTTGGGGGTGATTGGGGCAGATGAGGTGATGAGAATGGGGTCCTCGTGATGGGATCAGTGTCCCTATGAAAAGAGAGAGCTTGGATGTCACGTGCGGACACAGCGAGGAGGCAGCCGTCTGCAAGCTGGGAAGAGAGGTCTCCCCAGAACCCGACCCTGCTGGCACCCCGACCTCGGACTTCCAGCCTCCAGAACTGCGAGGACATAAACGTCTGTTGTTCGAGATGCTCCATCCGTGGTGTTTTGTTGTGGCAGCCAGAGCCAACTAAGACAATAAGGTAGGTGTGAACCACTTCCTGTCCCAAACCAGGACCATCTGGAAAGGCAACGGGGCTTCCAGGGAAGGCTGCTGCACTGTGTAACCCGGAGCAGGACAGCACGAAGGGGACTCCAGGCTGGAGACGCGCGGCAGGTAAGGGGCGGGGCTGTCCCTGCCCATGTCCTGCTCCACGCCCCACTGCCTCGGACTCCGGGTGCAAGACCTGGAACCTTGGGTCCAGGGAGAGACTCACTTCCTGCCCTCTTCCCAGACTCAGCGCCAGAGCAGGAGCTAGACAACAGCTCCGTGGGGGAGAAAGAGCACTGACCACTGATTTAGGAGTCGGGACACGTGTCTCTAGTCTTTGCTTTGCCCTGACTTTCCAGGCGACCTGCAAGTGTCTTCCTCTCTGTGAGCCTCAGTCTCCACATCTGTAAAATGGTGGGGTTGACTCTCATACACACTAGATCCCTTCCAGCTTGGACATGCTGGTCTGTGTGCTGGAGCCACTGAGGAGCTGGGACAACAGGGAGAAGTTCCAGTGGATGGATGCCCAGGTAACCTGGCCCCTGCCCATGCCTCCTTCCCTCTTCTCAGGGGAAGGTGGGGCCCAGCAGCTGCAGGGAGACCAGCATCCATCTGTCCCCTGCAGATTCCCAGCCTGGCCTGGGTCGAGCTGCTGATAGAATTTCAGATGCTTAGTCATACTTTTTTGAGTAAATATCATGGTAAAAAGACATGACATTTCCGGGGCCAGTCTTCAGCATTAATAAAAGATTCCAAGAACAGGGTGACCTTTTCACAAAGGATTTGTAAATGCCAAAAACTACATAAAACCTCTCTTTCTGAGGCAGACAGGATTGTCATAGCTCAGCATTTATTCTCCCACATGTGAGGCTGTCTCCGGTTTTCCCAGTTCCGTGTGCTGGCTGGTGAGAAGCCGTGAGCACTGTCTGGAGGGAGGAGGGGGAGGTGGAGGAGGAGGAAGAGGAGGAGAGAGGAAGAGGGGAGGAGAAAGGAGAAGAAGAGCAAGAAGGAAGGAAAGAAGAAAGGGAAAGAGGAGGGGGAGGGGGGAGAGGAGGAGGAGGAGGAGCTGGCAGCCAGCCCTGGAAAACAGAGTGGGACGATGACAGGGCCTCTCAGCCGCTGAGCAGGCCATTGAGAGTGAAACACCTGAACTGCCCGCCTTTAACCCACCACAGGACTGTCAATGTCACATCCGTGGTGACCAGGTAAAAGGTGGTGCCTGCCAGCAACCGGCCGGCACAGCGAGAAATAAAGAACGTGTCTGAGTGGCAGGCCACTCCCATGTGAGTCACGGGCTGGGCTCCTCCCCATGTGGATAAGATCCCAGACCCCCCTCCCTGGCAGCCTCCCCCATCCGTGTTCCACGGAACCTGGGGGCTTGGGGGCGGCGGGCAGCATGGTGTCTGGAAAAACCACGGGCTTCGGAGTCAGGCTCACCTAGCTGCAGGCTGGCCTCTTGCCAAGCCTCAGTTTTCCCATCTAGAAAATAGACCTCCCTCTTAATGGTAGAACCGTGATACCAAAACATCACTCGGCACAAACCCATAGACAAACGCTCCCCATGCAACTGCCTCTGCCCGGCCGGAAGCTTGCCGCGCTGCCCCTGTGCAGGGTTCACTGTGTAATGGCGCTTGACAGATCCTAATTTTCTTTTAAAAAGACATGCATTATAGCAGAGGACATAATAATACACATTGGTGACATGAGGCAATTGTCCAGTTAGTGAGGATGGAGTAGGTTTCGCAGCCTGGCTCAAGCATCCGACTCATGAAGGATTTTAGATCTGCAAAGGGCTTTTCAATCCAATGATCATGTTTTCAGGGCTATTGATGCACCAGACCGAGTGCAGGGCAAGGAGGAGGTTTGCACAGAGAAGCCTGATCCCTGATTTAAAGGAGCCCAGGAGTAACGAAGGATGAGTCCTCACAACAGCCCTGTGGATTGGGTAACATGGAACAGAAGCCCAGAGAGGGTGAGAGATTTGCCCCAAGTCACACAGCTGCCCAAGGCAGAATGAGGACTAGAGTTCTGATCTTTGCCTATTCACCCACTGCTCCTTAACCCCGCCCATGGGGAGTGAGCTCTAGAAAGATTCCCAGTTGTCTTCCAGGTAGGATGGCACAGTGGTTAAGACATCAGACAAACCTGGTTCTGCCTAACATCATCCTTACCAAATTAAGCTCATTTCCTGTTGGATGGGCAAGAATGTCACTTGAATCACTGAGGCTGTTGGCAACATCTCCCGTGCCCTCTTCATGGACGGAGCGGAGAAGAGGAGACTGGGTGTCACTAGCGATGGGAAGATTCCTGAAATCCACTCCTTGCTTCGCCTGGCCAGCTCACCTTCCATGGGGGGCGCCCAGAGAGTGTCAATTAAAAGCGTCTCTGGATCAGCCTGGAAGAAGGTCTCTACTTACGTGCACGGGCTTCCTCTGCTCTTGGCTTCATCCTCATTCATTCATTCATTCATTCATTCACTATATGTTCGTTAAGCACCTGCCGTGTCTCAGGTTTATATGAGGTGGTGGGAGCAGAGTAGGGGAGCAAAACAGACGGGGCCTCTGCCTGGGTGGATCTTGCAGCCGGTTGGGGAGACAGAAAACTCAGTAAGCAACACCATTGCAGGGGTGGCCAGTGCCATGACAGAGCCAGGTCTCAGAGGAGCACGGGGCCAGGAGTCTATCCTGACATGTGGAAGGTGAGTCAGCCAGGTGACGGAGGTCGGGTAGGAACAGGTTCGAGCCAAATGGGAATCTAAATTTCATAGAGGACAAGCGTCCTGCACACAGACCAGAACGGCTAGGACACGGACAGGGGCCAGATGCTGCAGAGCCAGGAGGCTGGAGGAGAGAACAGGGGCCACATCAAGAAATGCCCAGTTCCCAGGCTTCAACCCGAAAGCAGCAGTGACACACGGAAGGGTCTGGACAGAGCTACCGTGGACAGGTCTGGCCTCTCAAGAGAATGCTCTGGTTGCCGTTGGAGATGGGGCCAAAGAGCAAAGCCGGGAGGCGGGGGCACAGGTCAGCCTCCGGAAGTGCCAGGGAAGTGAACGAGACAGCCCCTGGAGACTGGGGAGGGTGCTGCTGGGGCTGGGGAGGGGTCCTGGACAGGTACAGACCCCACCTGGCAGGGGCAAGGGGGTGGCCGTTAGCCCTAGCCCCAGCGCGGGGTCCAGGGGTCAGAACCCAAATCGCCTCCCCTGAGCGAGCGTGAGCAGGGGAAACCGGGGAGACACATCAGAAACGGGACATGGAGGGGGCCAAGATGTGTGAGGGAGGAAGCCACAAGGGCCGGGAAGCCAGGGAAGGGGAGCCCAGGAGGGAAGGCCACACTGGGGAGGGGCAGGACGGCTGCCAGCCCACCAAATGGATCCTGCTGCCCTTCTGGGAGGGGGCGAGAGGCACGGAAGCCACCAACACCGGGGGGGGGGGGGG